>JAASFU010000825.1:0-14616 GCA_023333955.1 Globisporangium paroecandrum | reverse complement strand
TTTTTTTTTTTTTTTTTTCTGGTTTTGCTCTCCAAAAGTTTTGGCTGCATGAGGATTTTGTTAAGCGCCGACGACGTGCAATGCTCATTTGCGCAGCGGGGGGAATTTAAGCAACTCAAAGAATGAAGCCGACGAGAAGGGTTTGATTAAATGTGTAGAATACGATGGCACAAATCCCCAAATTGAAGCTTGCCCAATAAGCAAATTGGTAGAAATCACGCCACACACACCAACAGACAGGACAGATGCTGAGATTGTGTGTGGGTTACACGAATCACAATGATTGATAGGCTGTACAGTAAATCCTAGGTAAGTGCATAATGTGCAGCTTTGTTAGGTTGCTGGCAGATTACTTGGTTTCAGTATGCCCTTGCAGCATTCTCTAACTTGTCTACCGAGTTAGAGCGATCCGGCAAGGGCATATTGAAACCAAGTAGTCTATGACCACCCATTCACCCAGAATCATGCCGATCTTTCCAGAAATGATTGTATTCGGGACAATTCGGGACACACTATTTATGTCCCGAATGCAACAGAAATCGCAGATGAGCCTCGTCTCACCCAATTGTTTGTGTCCTGCCAGTCTCCAATCAGCAGCCAGCTTTTGCCATCGTCTGGCAAAGGGTGGCATTTGAATGCCTCTCGTGGTGCTTCTTCCATTAGTAAAAGAGAGAGACTAATGGGCCGTCGACGTCGGACAAAATTATCATTTCGTCCATTGAATAGATGGAAATTAACTCTATGAATGCAGTAAATATTAGCCAGCAGTGGGACGATTCATCCGCATTCCCAGCTGCCTTACAACAAACCCAAAGTCCCCTGCCAAGGACAGTCTGTCCCTGTGCGCGTCAAGACAGTCGGTTGAGTCGTTGACCATTGCTGAACGCGTTATTGTCTCTCCAATTGTCGCAGTAGGGCTCAATATTCCCCCCTCACTTAAACAGTCGAAACGATCGTCTGCCTGGCGTGCCTCACTTGCTCTTTGCCGCTAACTCAGGTTGGCTAAGGTATTTCCTGGACTTCTACATGAGAATAGAGACCACTGCTGTCGACGAGAGATTCAAAACGTGAAAACGTTTGGGTGACATATGATTGCTGGTAGCCATTCTTGGTAGACTGGTTGTCTTAATAACAAGCAGAAAAGATCATTGTATTATGTATCCATGCATCATTCTTACCAGCCTTTAGCATTTGCAGTCCAGATCCAGAGATTCTCTCTCTCTAAACTCTGACGCAATTCAATCCTTCCAGTGAGAAGCTGCGGCGACTTTCCCCCAGCGTCAAAGATTCAGAGACCATCCGAATGGTGGACTGGCCGACTGGCTAGAACTCTTCAGCTCTCAGTCTGTCTCAGTGGATGTTGACGTCGTCGTCGTCCGCGTCGTTGTCCGCGTCGTTGTCCGCGTGGTCGCCGCTTGCGCTGAAGCTCTTGCCACGCGGCGGGTGCTCGGGGGAGCCTCCGTGGTCACTGCTGTTGCTGTCGCTGTGCTGGCAGAGGTTCGTCAACAGCGGGATGAGGTACTTGTTGTCGAACTGCAGCAGGTGCATGTGCTTGTGGGGCTTCAGGGTCTATAATGACAAACTAAAATACGCTGATTAGAAAGTGATAGTGCCAAAGTATCAACGGATTGAACTTCAGTCGTACACCCTCACCTTATTGTGCATCAGCTTGGCCTTCACCTGGTACGCAACAATGCCTGCAACGCACACAGCAGCACAGCACACGTAAAATTATCACGGACGCGATGCATTCGAGACATCGAACGAGCCCAATCGTGACTTACATGAAGACGAAGGAACTCGATCTTCGAGTCGCCGGTCCCAGCGCACGTCTTGTCAGCAAGCAGGCGTACTTGCACTTCACGAACCAGATTCGCAGGAACGAGCGCATTCGCGAGCTATCATAGGTTACATACACAGCAAAGCGAGTTCATCTATAAAAGCTATACACATCCTTGTGTCGAAGCAAATCCGTGTATACGAGCAAACATACCTTCTTGCACGTGAGCTGGTAGATGCACAACTCGATCGAGCGCTTCACTCCGTTGATGTACTTGATGGTCTCCTCAACGCAAGCTCGAGAAAAGAAGAGCGTCTCCACGACATGGTTGTGCCCGGGGACGAGTGAGCTGTGGTGCCACCTGCAACATCGAGCTCCGTCAGTCGACGACTCAAGGCCGAGCGACGCACTTGAAGAAGGCGAGCGATCTCCGACACCCCGGCTCGCCGCTCGAACCGAAGGAAGGCGGCGACCTGGAGCGTCGCTCGGTCGATGTGGATTGTCGGGAGGCGCATGAGAGCTGGGTTTCGCATGTGTGTTGGGTGGGGAGAGGTTTGACTGGGAGACGGCGAATGGTCTTGGTGGCGAGCTTGGGTGCTCTGGAGCGGAAAGCGAAATGGGGCAGACTCACAAGAGGCAAGAGTCTGCTTCATTTCGCTCAAGGGCACACAGAGCTAAGGCAGCTGCTCAAAGTAGCAGAGGGTGAGAGGGAAGATCTTGAGAACATGCGCTTTTAATTAGAGGTTTTGGCTTTAGACTGCGCTTTGGTTGGCGAGATGGATGAAGAAATACTAGGAAACTCTAGGTAGAGAACACTTGCATTTTCTCATGAACACAATTCTCAATGCGGAATGGCTAGATGCAGGCTCCGCGCTCCTCGTCCCAGACTTCGAACTTAATAATCTCCCAGACTATGAACTTAATCTAAGACTTGGCGGGTGGAACCTGCTTCTAGACAAATGTATAAAACCAACGAGGTGTTAAACATCGCAGGGACCACCGCATAAGCATTATTTATGGCGGGTGGACTCTGCTTCTGGCGGTGCCGCCCATGACGAAGATCGAGAGCAGGATGATGGTCATCGTCGTCGCGATCACCTCCTTCTGCTTCTCAGCTATACAAGCGCTTGCGCCAACCTTGGCGCTCTTGGAAAACTGCGAGGTCGCGCCGAGTCCGTGTCAGTCGTGCTAACGAGCGAATACATACCTCGCGAGGCAACTGCACTTTCGTTCGGTTGGTTATAAAGTTGCAGCTCTTCACCGCTTTCGTTTTTGTGTCTACTCCCATTTCAACCAAACCTAAGCGACAATCGAGTCGCAGCCATGGTCGCAAGCTTGATCCGACCGCATCTTGACGTCGCTCATGGATTTCATCTCTAACTCGCGCTACATTTTGAAGCGCCTCTTCGACGTCTCCGAGAACATCGCACCGGTCTTCCTGACTGCTGCGTAGTATCCGTTCGTTGTGGTCCAAAACTCTCGGCACAAACGATCAGAGCATCGTCCGTCACAGCAACTGCGGCAGATTGCTAGATTGCTATGACCTCAATTACTAGATCGGTACCGGGTTATATGATGGTCGTGGCGTGCTTGTTTGAGATTCCAGCCCTCAAAGCTCCGAAGCTGTCCCAGTTGAAGATGTTCATCTTCGCGGAGACTGGTGCTGCAGGCGATGGTGATGGCGCGCTGTCCGCTCTGTTCGAGCTGCAGGACGGCGCTCTGAAGGAGCAACTGCCGTTCGAGGAGCTCGTGGTGGTCGCGGGGCTACAGACGTCTCTGCGCTCTTCCGTCACTGCTGGGTCTGGGTCTGATCCTTCGTTCTTTCGCCAGTTGACGAGCATCAGTGCGCGCGTGAAGCCGCTGGCGCGCCGTCTATTGCTTGTACTCGCTGTCCCAGCGACAGCAAATGATGAAGCCACGAGTGTACAGGTGTGGACGCGTTGCTCTTGTTTACTATAGGAGTATGCGCTGCATAGGTTATTAAGTGGCTCTGTGCTGTGTTGGGTGTCGTGTACTATGCAGATCCTGGATGTGGGTGAAGGTGCTGTCAATTTCGTGCACGACGTGCGCGGGTGCTTCCCGACGCTCGTGCGGCGCAACCCCATGTCCTACGCGCCAAACTCGGGCGACGAGAGCGATAATGATGTCGATGCTGATGGTGATGAGGAGGAACAAGCTTATGATGCAGAGGAGAACGCTAGAAAGAGGCTCAAACGAGAGAAAACCGAACAACTGGAAATGCAAGAGAAAGCCAACATACAGAGAGAAGCTGTCGCGTTCATGGACCGGACGCGCGTCAAGTTACTGCAGTCGCTTGACGAGCTCTTCCAGGCGTTCCCGATCCAGAACCAGTCGCAGGTGCGCGAGGCGCTGCTGCAAGAAGAAGAGTCTGCTTTGCCCACGAGCCAATCGCGCTCTCGGACGACCTGCCAATGGCTCTGCGTCGATCTCCCAGCTTTAAAGGTGTCGCCAGAAGCCTCAGGGCACAATGACAACTCCTCCAGTACCAATACCACAAACAGTGCTGGAAGTACTGCCGTTGCCATACACAATTTCGGTCTGATGCTCTCGCATGCGACCGCTCCGGCAAGACCAGCGGGAGGCAAACACTTCCTCACGATCCCATTGCCGCGACCACCGCGAGACTATTTTGCTAATGGCAGTGGCGATACTGAGGCTGACGCCGATGCAGCAGCAAGCGAGATCTTTCAGGACGCGACAGTACTCTCCTTTGGAGCAAAGCGGGAAGCCACGACGCACGGCGGCGGCAAGACGCCCGAGGAGATGGTCAAGAACATCCGCATGCGCCACGCCTCGGGCACTTTTTGCACTCTGGTGAACCCCGCGACCACGTGGGGAGAAATTGTGACCAAGTACGCGGCGGTGCTGCCGCAGGTGAACGAGCTCCAGGGCGAGTTGCGGCTTCGACGCATCATGGGACCCGCGCGGAACGAGCCAGTGGAGCTGCTGCTCGAGTGATACGATAGACCTGACTGACCGACTGCACGAGTCAACAATGTCCACTCATTTTATTCGTCAAAAATGCAGCAGCAATGGAAATACACAGCCTGTGCTGGCCTCGCCTCAACCTAACGTTTACTATACAGAGACAGCAGCACCCTGTAGCTACTGCACAACCGTCGTTGCAGGCGCGCTCGCTGGCCCGAGACACATCCAGTAGTCGTTCTCCTTGAGCACGCTGCCGATGGTGTTGCTGGTCGCACGGTGGTGCAGCGAGCCGTGCGGGTTCTTCTCGGCGCGCCAGAACCACTGCGGCGGCGTGAGCGTGTCCAACACGTCCTCGTCGTCCATGGCCTCGTTCTCGTTGTACGATGTGACGAGCAGCGGCGTCTGCACGGTGTGCAGCAGCAGCTTCAGGCTCGGGAGCCACTCGTCGTAGCCCCAGATGCCAGCGTTGAAGCACACCGCGAGGTCCGGCGCCAGGTACACACTCTTGTCCAGGAAGTAGTCGTCAAAGCTGCCGACAAAGTAGCTCAGCTCAATCTGACACGTCGACGGCTCTGTGTTATTACTCCCAACAGTAGTGGACGAAGACGCCCATGGGTGCGAGTAGGACGCCTGGTGCAGCAGGCGCGTGATGTTTGGCCCCACGAGCACGAGCTGTAGTGTCTGGAAGCGGCCCTGCTCTGCCAGCGACCGGAAGAACGAGTCGAAGATCGCGCAGGTCTCCTGGTCCGTGTTGCCCTCGCGGTGGTCGGCACCGACGAGGTGGATGGTCAGCGTGCTCGCGTCGGTCGTTGTGTCAAGTACCGCAGCGTTGGCGTTGAGGTTATTGGCGGGAAGTGCGCTCGGATGCTGCTCCTGCAGGCGCTTGAGGCACTCGATGAGCGTGCTGGAGCGCGTCTCGCGGTGTGACTGCGCCTCCATTGGATGGATGGCGGTCTTCTCTTCTGCCAGCGTGTATCTCTCTGAGTATGATAACCACATTATGAAATATTGATTTCGCGAGGTGGAGTCAACGTATCTATATATCGATAACCTAATCCCCCGGAAATTTCACTATTGGTAATTCCTTTTTGATTTTTCCCGTGAACCTGTTCACTCCATACATTCCATACAAACGTCAAGAGAACCCTCTAATGAACAATTCGTGGAAAATTCAAACAGGAGTGAGTTTTACTTGTACGATATGCTGCGAAATATCCACACAGCGAGTCTCAGAGTGATGCACGACGCGTCGCCACGACTGCTTGAAACGCACTGGCTCGGAGTTCCAATTGCAAAGCGCACATTCTGGTGAAACGTTCTAATCAAAATAGCATCCCTCTCAAATTCGATTGTCGCGTCGTCCTCTCTCCATCGGCGGAAAAGTGTACCTTCCCATCCCCCTTTACCCACACTCTTGTCTGCCATCTGCCACCTGCAACCCCACACACTCACCATTCACATGATCTTTCCTTCTCAACCGCTTCTCTACTATCGGATCTTAATATAGCAGCCGAGAACAACTCGCAAGCGCCACACGCCACACACACACACGCAGCCACAGACAAAGCTCTCATTCTCGAATCCGCCAGCTCCAGCACACAAGCCACACCAAGCAGCAGCCCTTCAAGCACCTTAAGCCTCGACGATGACGCTCCTTGAAAAGCTCCTCGGCAGCACGCTCGTGTCGCGTCGCGGCGAAGTGGCCACCGAGCAGGCGCTCGAGCGCAAGCAGGTGGTCGGGCTCTACTTCACGGCGAGCACGTGCCACCCGTGCCAGGCGTTCACGCCAATCCTCGCAACTGTTCATCGCAACATGGCACTCGCGGCGTACAAGCACCTGAGCATGCAGGAGCGCATGGACGTCGTGCTCGTGTCCATGGACCGCGACGAGTTTGCATTCCGCGACTACTTGCTGCAGACGCCGTTCCTCGCTGTGCCCTTCCGGCGCCGCGAGGTCGCGCAGGATCTCTGGAAGCGCTACGACGTCAAGAAGATCCCGACGCTCATCTTCGTGAACGAGAACGGCGAGGAGATCGAGCGCGACGGTCGCCGCTTCGTCGAGAACCACTACATGGACCTCAACAAGATCTGGCAGCGACTGGATATGAACCTCCACCAGCAGAGTCCTATCGACAATGACGGCGTGTCGATGCCTTAATGAAGAAAGGAAGATAAACGGCATGGCGTTGTTCTTCGGAGCTCAGGACGATGACAAAGAAGAACGCGGCGCCGTCGGCAAGCGCGCATGTATGTGATAGTACCAATTGATTTAAATAAATATATATATATATATTGGTTATGAAGCAGAGCCTTCTTTATCGCTCGCTCCCTTGATCTGTTACTTGGCAGCCTTCACTTCCCAATTCTTAGTGAGAGATTATCTGGCGCATCGCCCATCCCTATCGTAACCAGCCAGACAAACAACCTCAGTTCAAGTCATTTGCCATTTTATCCCAAAGGACACACAGGCGACTGGCACACAGAAAACCACAGCATAACCAACATGACTGAGCTCGCGGCAGCTACGCAAGAGGCAAGCGAGCCACTGCATTCTATTCTATTCGCGACTGCCATGTGTATCCATAACGAATCTCTGACTCTTGGCTGTCAATTGATTTTCTTATGGCACAGGTGCTGCACGATCTCATCTACAAGCGCGGACTGACCGACTGGCGCGTCGTGAGCATTAGTGACCAGTCATCGTCACCGTCACCAGCAGCGCCTTCACTGAGAGCAGATGTGATCTACGGGCGTGCACTCACCGACAGGTTCGACGAGTCCCGTGCACTTCGCAAGCGAAAATTCGTTCGCAGCAGCACCAGTGATCCAGCGCCACTCATTGCCAACGATACAGATGCGAATGCAACATGGTGCTGCTTCTTGGTCGTGACGACGGGTGCCGGGGGGGACCAGATGAGCATCCAGAGGTGCGATGCTTCGATTGTAATATGCATCCATATTGGGCTTGTGAGAGCGTGTCATCCTCAAAGTGTTGCTCTGTTTGAAACAGACTGGTTGAACTGGAGCAGTTTGCTTTGGCGCGAACGCCAGAGCACGTGCCGCGCTGCGAGCGGAAGTTCCTCTGCCTCACGGACGCCGCGAACGTCAGGTGCGTCTTGTACACAGGCCTGCACATTAGACATATTGACTGGCACTCAACAGAGAGAAAGATAGCGCCACTAACGCTATCGTCGTCTTCGTGTGGTGTCTGTCTGGCCTCACTCATAGTTACTATCATCTCGGTTGTGGTCAACCTCCGACGACCATCAACAGAGAAAGCAGCTAATAATACCCCCTTCTTGAGGGGGGGGTAATATTGAGAGTATTGCCTGTATTAATCAATACACACTAAACAATCAGGGTATTTGACTTTAAATCCCATAATCGTCTTCATAAAAAAGAGAAAAATAATTCATGTCACGAAGTACATTATTTGAAAAGGGTTGTATCCAAAAATGAAAATAACAAGGTACATATACATGCATCCCCTTGAAGTTCCAGCCCCCACCTGTTTGCCCAATCCAGTGCAACGCAATCGTCACACCCACCACAGTGGGCAAGCTCCATTGAGATCATTTCATTATCCAACGCGCAGCACAAAGCGCACGCGCCTCGCTCACGCTCCCGTGGTCTTCACATCCGCGCTCACCACTCACGCGTCAGGCAGAGCACAGGAGCTCACAGTTCAATCTCCCGCACACAGAGCAGTACAATGGCGACCGCCATCACCATCACCAGCACCGCCAGCGCATTGCGCCAGCGAGTGGCGCTCGCGCGCCGCTCCTCGTCATCGCTGCTGGCGTCCTCCAAGCGCTCCGTGACGACCATCACGTCACCACCGCCTCATGCTCACCAGCAGCAACAACAGCAGGACGGAGAGCGCAAGAAACTGCCGCTCGAGGGCATCCGTGTGGTCGAGTGCGGCCACCTGATCGCGGGGCCGTTCGCCGGCACGATCCTCTCGTACTTTGGCGCGGACGTGATCAAGATCGAGCCGCCCACGGGTGATCAAGTGCGTGACTACCGCGAGCTGGACACCACGAAGACGTCGCTTTGGTGGTACTCGCTCGGCCGCAACAAGCGCTCCGTTTCTGTGGACATCAAGAGCGAAAAGGGGCGAGCGCTCATCCGCGAGCTCGTGAACGAGAGCGACGTGCTCATCGAGAACTTCAAGCCCGGAAGGATGGAGAAGTGGGGGCTCGGCCCCAACAGCTTTGAAGAAGTGAACCCCGGGCTCGTGTACGCGCGCGTCTCGGGCTTTGGCCAGGATGGACCCTACTCTTCCAGGTAAGAACCAAGACAATCTCATTGTCCTATCTTGACGTTTATCTATCTAGTAAACATAGCTGACCGTTCGCTTGTGTTCTAATTGAACCTTTCTACAGACCTGGTTTCGCGTCTGTGTGCGAGGCCATGGGCGGCTTTCGCTACGTGAATGGGTTCCCAGACCGTCCGCCCGTGCGCCAGAACCTGAGCCTGGGTGACACGATCGCGGGCATCCACACGGCGCTGGGCATCGTGATCGCGCTTCTGGGACGCGAGCGAAGCGCTGCTGCCTTCGGTGCATCGCAGGCAAAAGGTCAGGTGGTCGACATTGCGATCTACGAAACCATGTTCAACCTCATGGAGGCAGTCGTGCCGGAGTACGACTACGCCGGTGTCGTGCGCGAGTGCTCGGGCTCGACGATCACGGGCATTGTCCCGTCGAACACCTACACGAGTCTGGACAAGAAGAACATCGTGGTCGCCGCGAATACCGACACACTGTTCGTGAAGCTCATGAACGCGATTGGCCAGGACGACATGGCGAAGGATCCAAAGTACCGCACGAACGCGGACCGCGTCAAATTCCAGCAGGAGATCGACGACGCCGTGGCGCTCTGGACGTCCAAGCAGCCGCTCGACAAGGTGGTGGAAGTGATGGAGGCGTACCAGGTGCCCGTGGGCCTGGTGTACTCGGTCGAGGACATGCTCAAGGACGAGCACTTTCAGCACCGTAAGATGTTTGAAGTGGTGCAGATCGACGGCGCGGAGGATGGTGATGGTGCGAAGGTTCAGCGCACACTCAAGATCCCAGCGATCGTGCCGAAGCTCAAGGGAACTCCTGGACGAACGCTCTGGGCGGGCCGCAAGCTCGGCCAGGACACCCGCCAGGTGCTGCGCGACGTACTCAAGAGATCGGAGAGTGACATTGAGGCGCTACTGAAGGAGAAGATCGTGTTTGAGCCAAAGAACTAACTAGAGAGGCGAAGAAGAGAGAGTGTGCGTGTTTCAAGCGAGGGAAAACCAAGATTGAGAGACTAATGTGAATGGCAAAAAATCGCTTTTGAAAGCAAGCTAGCAAGCGGTACTATTAGCAAGTCCCCACGAAGTCGCAAGTTGCTTCATCCATCTATCCAGTGGATTGAACGCTAGAGGCGGAAATCGTCATGAGCCTAGAACTCGGTATGCACAAGGCAACGAGGTGTTATTACCGGTATGAGGTATTGTCGGCTCAGCAAGAACGACAACGTGAACGCTATTCTGCATGTCTGTCTTACCGAGACGACGCTGCCTTGAGCCCACAGATCCATTGGGAAGATTCTGCGAATGAAAATCAACCACATCCAGCAAATCCATCGTATGGATCTGAGACTCCACGCAATCAATGCACACACACGAGGAGTGCTCGTTGCTTCCCATATCTCTTCCGAGCAAATAGATGACGAGATTCGCGTTCTTATGTAAATGTGATCCTCATGAGAGCTGTGGGTTCGCTTTCGAGCCGATTCGGCGCCACTTCAGAGCGAGCGCACGATTTCTGCAACAGCAACAACAGGCTCCGAGTACATTGTATTCGTCCACAGGGTGCGCTCTGATAGCAGAGCTCCAGATTTCACGATCTTTTTGCTTTCGCCCATTCTCTTTCGCATTCGTTTAGCGATAGAACTCAGATTTGGCGAGTTTCTGAGAAGCCAAGGCGATGACTTGATTGACAATCGATGTCTGACAGTGTCAAGGTACGGGCACATGATTGCAGTTCTCAGATACTGCAGCAGTTTTGAATCCGATCTTGTCGAGGATCCCAATGGATGGATATTTATTCACAGCGATCGGCTGTATAACACTCCTTGTTATTAGCTAATTCTTACGGAGGATGCAGGGAATGCGGGCGCTGGGCTTCTAGAAGTGACATCCACGCAAAAGCCCAAGGTGACAGAGCCCTCAGCAATTCGCGCTCGCGTCTCCACACCTTCCACCCCCAATCATCCTTCCGTATTCGTGGATCCTCCGAGCGCTACTGACTGGAGCCTGGAAGCCGCAGACGAATAGGATGGGGAGGAAGATCCCATGAGCTACGTGCTCCTGGGCTGAGCCACTCCGCTGATGAGTGGATTTCGTCCACAGCATCCAGTTTTCTTTCGTTTCAGGCCACGGCTCCTGGCGCTCTTTCTGATGTTCTGTTCTGCGTGAGGGCTACCGGGGATTGGGGCCTCCTGGCTGAGTAGCCAGTGGCGAGTGGATCGCGGTCCAGTTTGGTTGCAAGACGCCCCTGTGAGAGAAGTGCGATCCCCTCAGCGACGCCGAGTGGGGCTTTGCGCAATCACGGCCGAGTCAGGAAGCGTGCTCTTTGCTTGGCGAGGCGAGGCAGACGTGGTGCACTCATACGCAGGTCGCTGACGCAGCTGCACACCACTGGTCCGTTTACAGGCAACAAACAAATTTCGAAAAGGCTGCAGTCTGTAGACGCAAGAAGGAGGCGTTGGGACGTTTTGGAAAGCAGAGGCGGTCCACTGATGGTCCTCGGGTTCACACGCACACACTGTGTGTGTGCGTGAGCGCGTGCGCCAACTCCCAGCGTTCGCTCGCTCTTTCGAATCGAACGAGCGCTCGGCCATTGGCAACGAATGTCGAAAGCAAGCAAGTCAGTAGTCAGTCAAAAACAAGCAGCTCCCTCCCTTTGGAGCGACGGATGCCTCACTCGTAAAGCAAATGTTCCTGAACCAAACGAGCGCTCCAACAACGTGAAGTACGGTTACTGGACAGTGTGCTGCAATTCCTAAAAAGCGTTTCGAAAGGCTCAAAAGCTCAGCTGTGGCCAGTCTCAGCTTAGTCGAAGGACTGCATTCTAATAAAAGTACTCCCGCTTGACAGAAAGCGGGCGGTTGTGTGAAGACGAAAAGAAAAGAAGAAGCGCTTCACTTTTGGACGAGCGAGCGAGCGACAACAACAACCACTGAGTAAAGTGAAAAGCTCTCGCTGTGAACGATGAGCATAAACAAAATAAATCCAATGAATGGAGCTCTCGGCTCTCATTCTCACTGCCATTGTCAGGCTCTTGGATCCCAGCAAACCCACCTGCATTCACGCACGCATGCAGACGAATGGGAGTTGACACCGCGGTCGGACGAATAGGAGCACAGGCAATCAACCCTTTAAAAAGCCATCCACGAAGCAATAAAGCGCGTTGATGACTCTCATCAAAAGGCGCAATAGACGGTGTCGTGTGCGGAATTGGGCTCTGAGTTTACAGCTAAGTATCTACTAACGCATATCAATAGATCTGGTACTTTGTATGGCTTATATCATTGGATTGGAGTACATCAACTTGATTAGTTTAGTTTAAACCTCCAAAATGCACAATCACTACTGACTTAAGACACATATGGTTTAAATGCGGGAGGATGCGCGATCTTTTGCTCTTTTGACACGCTGGATACGCTCCTCCCACTTAGAGTGCCAAGAAAGCTGAAGCGGGGGGATGGGCAGCCACCACGAGCAGACGAGGCGGAGGGATCACGAAAGCCGCTTTGCTGGCATCACCATTTCCAAGGCATTGGAATGCCAGAGACGCAGTCTGCACTCTCATTCACAAGTCGCGCTGGTCTCAAAGCAAGCGTCGTGTTCGTGTTCCATGGTGTTGTGTGTGCACGTGTGCATTTGCTGACTGTGAATAATGCATCCAAGCAAGCTTTGAGCACGTATTTGTTGCGCAAATGCGCAGCACACAACACTTGCCAGTCCAAACAAGCAAGCTCTTGTTTGGGACTTGCTAGAGTTGTTGCTAATTGCTTTTGTTGCGCGAAAGACGTGAAACCAGCAATGTGGCCACCGTTCCAAAGTATCAGAAGAGCCCACACCGCCTCCAGCACCAACAAATAATGGAAACGGTGGCGCAAGGAGTGATTTTGGACCTCGTCTCCAATGAAAATCGAACGCGGGGGAAGGCGAATGGACCGCGCTGGAGCGCCGGTCCGGTCAGCACGACTGATTGTTCGGCTTGCTGGCTGTCTGAGATGTGGAGAATTTGAAACCTTACGCCCGCTAGGCTCGCGTCCCCGAGTTTGTGCTCGCCTTCGTTACCAATGGGGATCCATGTGCTGCTCTGTGTGTCTGTCATGCCTGCAGCATTGTCCATCTCGTAATTTCCAATTAGAATGGCCTGTGGATACCCCATGTGGCGCCGGCGGATCTTTTGTAAGTGATACTTTCGTGACGAGGGCTTCAGCGGATCGACACTTTTTCCCTATGGATATGTTCCTTGCAGTTTTGTTGGGAAGCTCCACACTGAGACCGACTGAGATCTGGGATGGATATGGGAGGCAGCCACGTGACGAGTTTGCAAAACTTTTTGAAATATGTGTGGAGTGGAGGGCTCAGTTCTGATAGCTGCTGGGTCCATTACATACTGCCCAAGCGCCACGGGGAAGCTCTCACTGAGAGAGCAACGTGAGCGTTCATTTGGTGGTGAATATTTGGCTGTATTCACGCCTATTGTGTGCTGTGGGGTGTTGCCGTGTTCTCTCTATTACAGCCTTCTTCGAGGAAGAAAAAATGCTGCTGAATGGTGGAGTTATGCACCAAACAAACCCAGGGGAGGACCATCGAAGGAAGACAAACAGATCAAAGTACTGTAGCAAGTGCCTCCAAAGCGGGACGAAGGGAGCTCTTATGTTTAGCGGTGGCTCGCGAATGAGCATTGCACACAGCTCACAAGTCGTCAGAAAGTGAAATGAAAAGATGCCACGTGATGAGGATGAAAATGTGTGGTTCCCACGTCTCATTTGACAAATGAGCTCTTGGGCTTTGCCAGGTGTGCTCCACAACCGCAAGGCATGTAAAAACAACCAACCACCACCACACAACACGCAAGCAAAGTAAGTCAAACAAGACGAACAAGTGTAAGCAATCAAGTTGCAATGGACTCACTCGCCATCTAACAGGAAGCAAGAAGCGAAGCGCAACGAGTCCACCACGCCCAAAAGTGCGCTTGGCAATCCACTTCTGAGGCTGTCCCTCCCATTTCTTCAAATTGGAATTGGTCGAAAGAGAAGTGGTTGCCTCCACACGCGATGATGATTGCAGCAGGACACTTGGGCAATCAAACAAAACGGTATCGCATAAGACCAATCCGTTGCCTGCCAGGCAGATCAAACGAGCCAAGCAAAAGGCTTGCAACCCAGCAGCGAAAACTTGAACTCCCCTGGATCTCACCACAAAACTTGTAAATTTGACCTCTCTTAACAGGAAGCAGCACAGCCAAAACAAAACCAAAACCAAACCTGACTTGCAAGTGGTTGTACGTGGCGGTTGTTGCTCGAACAATTTGTTCGCAAAAGCAAACAAGAAGGTAAACAAGAAACCCAACAAGCTTGTTGACGAAACGGCTGCCGTTTGTGATGTATGTGGCGGGACTGAAGTGGACGGATGGACGGACTGGCCTTCTCCACACAGAACTCGAGTGTGCCACGAATCCGCACAGTTCACACAGTGAACGCACTCATCGTAGAGACTCGTCCAACACTACTTTTTCACTTTTTTACTTTAGTCGGTGAATGACCCAACAAGGAGAGAGCCAGCCAGCCACAAATGTTGCGGGACGGCTTGCCAATCGTCCACACTCAAGT
>JAASFU010000824.1:0-14625 GCA_023333955.1 Globisporangium paroecandrum | reverse complement strand
GTTTTCTATCCAGATGGAACTCAAATAACGTTAAGATACCCAGTTTCATAAATTCTCAACATTTTCCCGCTAAATCGTCATAAGGTTCAAAATTTCAAAAAAATACCATAGTCGTTATTAACTGAGATAGACTTTAGTACCACTCGATCGCAAGCAGTTCGCATTCGGATCTGTGAGGAAAATTACCGCTGCGCTTGACAGGAGAAGACGCATTCGTGTCAATGCTGTTGATTTTGTCACCATCCACAAATTGGCGCTTCCGAAATCAATGTCAAAGGAAAAATGCTATCTTCTCACAATACGAAAGCGCGACGACGTACCTCACTTGGAGCGCGTCTTCAATCTCGTACATCTCATCCATGCTCTACTCGCAAAATGCACAGCACACGCGGTAAGACAGAGAAGTTTAATGCACACCGATCTCGGAGACGTCACATTCACAAACACCCGCACCTCATCTTCCAGCAGGTGTCGGTCCTGTCAATAGACAAACATAAACGCGCACACACACGAGCACGCGTCATCAGCACTAGTGCGTTCATATCCAGCAGCAACGGTATCTAAAAGCCGTCGCACCTCATCCGAGTCGCTCATCGCGCACGCGGCCCTCGTGCTGATCTACTTTGCTACGGACGTCTGTGCTTGTCTCTCACAGGTGCGTGGCTGTCTCCACGTCGCTCTGGTCAGAGTGCGCTCGCCTTTAGAGCATGACCGCCGCCCCTGGTACTGCACACACAAACCCGTTCTCCTGCTAATACCCTCACTGTCGCTTTCGCCTACACGCGCATTCACAGCCAGACCGACACACACCTCAACGACGCTTGGAAATGGATACGAGTGTAACCATTTACGTACCCCGCGTTACCCTCTCTTCTTAGGTGCGACAGTCAATTTCCGTTAGGTTCGCTTTTTGTTCCATTAAGTTCGCGTTTGGCTTCACCACGCGAATTTGCGGCCACTCCATTATTCACAAAGAGCAAGAAGAAAGTATAGAGATGGCGGAATTCCAGGCGATCATCTTGGCGGGCGGCAGCGGCATCCGCATGTACCCACTCACAGAGGAGACCCCGAAGGCGCTGCTGCCAGCGAACGACAAGCCACTTCTCTGGTACCAGCTGTCGCTGCTCGAGAACTCGGGCTTCACGGAGGTGCTCGTCGTGACGGTGGCGGACATGCTGCCGCAGATTCAGGACTACGTCGTGCGCGAGTTCGACGGCAAGATTCACGTGGAGATCTGCGTGGTGGAGGACAACACGGAGACCGCGGACGCTCTGCGCGAAATCGCAGATAAGATCAAGAAGGACTTCATCGTGCTCGCCGGCGACCTGATCACGGACGTCGTCGTGCACAACGTCGCAGACTTCCACCGTATCAACGACGCGACCGTGACGATGCTGCTCAAGCAAGAGACGACCCAGAAGGTGAAGGGCGAGAAGCCGCGCCGTGAGAAGGACATGATCGACTGCATCGGACTCGTCGAGAAGGAGAACCGCGTTGTGCTCATCGCGCAGGCCGTGCACATGAACGAAGACATGTACGTGTCCAAGAGTCTGCTCAAGCGCCGCACGAACTTTGTGCTGCACTCGGACCTGTACGACTCGCACTTCTACATCTTCTCACACTGGGTCGTCGACCTGCTGCTCGAGAAGAAGTACATTGCAAGCATCAAGGCGGATCTGATCCCGCACCTGGTGCGTCGCCAGTTCCGCGGACTCGCGGCGCTCCCCGAGAGCGTGCGCGAGAAGGCCGTGAGCAAGCAGAGCCTGGCGTCGTCGCTCTCGCTGTCGACGCAGAAGTACGACCCCGAGGACGCCGTGCGCTGCTTTGGGTACACGCTGCCGCCGAACGCGTACTGCGAGCGAGCAGACACAATCGCGGCGTACAAGGCCATGGACGCCGAGGTGGGCTCGCGTCTGCGCGTCGCGCGGTCCTCGTCGTTCTCGAATTAGGCGTACTATACAGTGGGGAAACGTGTGTACTGCAAGAATGAGGGCGAGGACAGGGAGAGAAGGGCATGGAGGTGATGAGAACAACACAACTCAATAAGCGCCCATAACAATATATTTTGATATGATAGCGAGTTCATTTATATTCAGCGACACCCCCGGTCTCCTTCCTCTGCTTGTTACACACTCAATCGAACTGCTTGAACTGTTGTGCTGAAAGACTCAAACCTTTGATGCTTTTTCCACGAAAGAGTGAGCATGCGATCACTCATGGTCCACGAGGCATAGAGGCTGAGCTACGTGGCTTGCGTGAAGAGCGTGTGCCTTTGAGATGAGGTGGTGGTGGTAAACATCTCGACCAGGAGCCAAGATGACTCGCCCACTTTCTAAGTGAGGATGGGGAAATACCTATCAATTGAGATTGACACAGTGGACATCTACTCAAGGGCATTCGCCTCTGTTAGCTGGTGGGGGATTCTCATGCATAGCATTCAAAGGAATGCTTGAGTACGAGCGATGCACTGTCGTGAGCCTATCAGCACATCTGCTCCGCTCCGTTCTGCAATGGCGCGTGCCCAAGGGGATGATGATGATGGTGCTCTTGCTTCAAGGTGGTCGCTCGAATCCAACTGCTGTACTAGCAGCCAGTAGCAGCTCAAACTGCTCACAACAGATTTTGCACGGACGTGCACACACACACGGATCGACCAAGACCCTCATCCTGATAGAGAAGAAGGAAGACCATGACTTGCATCGTGATCGTTGGAGCTGGACCCGCTGGCATTATGCTCGCGATGGCGCTCGCCTCGACACTCACACCGAAGGACAACACCGAAGTCGTCGTGCTGGAGAAGAGCGCGTACTTCTATCACACGGACGGCACGCCGCGCGCATTCACGGACGAGAGCTACGTGCAAAAGCTCTTCATCCCACTGGACAACGCGATCCCAAAGGCTGCTTCCAGTTTCATCATGATCGTGCGCGCAGTGGCGATCAAGATCTCAGCCGAGCCCCGTGGCGAAGTGACGTACCGCACGGTTGGCGAGGACGATCAGGAGGTCCTCGGTCAGGACGTGACCCTCGCGTTCGACTACCTCGTTGTCGCCACTGGCAGTAGCTACTCGACGCCAATCAAGCCAGCTGAGAACTCGTACTCACGCTCTGCAACCGAGGCTCAGCTGAAAGAAGTCCGAGAGCAAGTCGAGAAGGCGCAGAGCATCCTGGTCATCGGCGGCGGGTCTGTTGGCTGTGAGGTCGCTGGAGACATCGCAGCCAAGTTCCCATACAAGAGCGTGACGATCCTGAGCGCCTCACCAACTCTCCTTGCGCACGACAACGTGACCACCAAGTTTCGCGAGCGACTTCGTGATGGACTTGCAAACAGGCTCAAGGTGAAGCTGATCCTAGGCGAGCGTCTCGTACCACAGCAGCGTCTGGTGGGCAACACCTTCGTGAAGCAGGCGCTCGTGACGGACAAAGACACGAAGATCGAGTCGGATATCCAACTCCTCTGCGGAGGCTTCCATCCCGTCACAACGCTTGTCCAGGACATGGACGCCTCGTTGGTAGACGCCCGAGGCTTCGTCAAGGTGAACCCGCAGCTGCAACTCACTGGCGACTCTGGCGAATGCTACCACAACATCTTTGCCCTAGGTGACGCCAGCAACAACCCGTCTCCGAAACAAGGGTACGTTGCAGCCCACCAAGGTAGGTTCCTCGCCGGGGAGCTCGTCGCGGTGATCCGCATGAAGCAACCAGCGTTCACGAAGCCGTATCCGAAGATCGAGACCGAGATGATGTCCATCCCGCTTGGGCCGAACGGCGGCGTCACGCAGCTCCCGTTCTTCGGAGGTATTGTTGTCGGCGACTTCCTCACGTGGCTCTTCAAGTCGCGGGACTATTTTGCCGGGAGGTACTGGCAAGTGCTCGGAGCGGGCGAGCCTCCGTCGACAGCACCACCACCACCCAAGGGCTGTGTCGAATCGGCTCCTTAACGTAGGGAGCCGATGCGTGTTGCACTGCATAGAAGAATAGGTGCTAGCTGTCCAGCTGCTTGTGAAGGCACTTCCGAGTTCAACCAACATCAGCAGTCGAAAATGGATGCTTCGAAATGGCACTAGACCACTTTGTTCGTCTTCTTAAATCGGTATCGATTTAAATAGTCTCGTCCAAAAATCGAATCGTACCGTTTTACACAAATACAAAATTTCACAAGCTCAGCAAGATCGGGGACCTCCTTGTCAAATTCTGCATTTCCTGAGTGGGTCAATTGCACAAGTACATGTAGTGAAGCCACGATGCAACACGCGCGCTCTTCGTCCGTTGCACTCGTGACCACCGTGTGGCTGGCGAATCAGCGCAATACACCTACACCTACTGCTGATGCTGCTAATGACGAAGGCGCCACTCTTCCCACTCGCCACGCGGACGTGCTGAGCGCGTTCCTGCTCTACCACTTGCAAATCGGCGTGGCCAAGATCTTCGTCTTCTTCGACGGCGACGAGCAATCGCAATTGCGCGTCAAAGAGCTGCATCCGCAGGTCCGAGCTCACTGCACGGCCAGCAGAGTCGAGCTGCGCTACAGCTCCTCTTCCAATGATGGTGACGGCGACAGCAATGATCTCAAGAGTCAATACGAGTGTTACTGTGTGAACAATCTCAGCAAGTTCCGAGACGTCCTGCACAAGGACGTCGCTGCGAGGCAGTTGCTCAACGCCGAGCTCGCGATGCGCCTATGCCTCGAGCACAATGACGCAAAGAGGATTCATAAAGGTGACGGCTCTAACGACCAGCAGCAGCGCATAAAGTCAGAGAACGCAAGAGAAACAGCCATTGGGGAGCTACGATGGCTCCTGCACTTGGATGTCGACGAGCTCCTGTACCTGGACGCTTTTCCCTCAGCACAAGAACCCGCGCAAGCACTGATCGAGTATGTTACGAACCTCGAGATGCAACACCATGCCCACCAGATGACGCTTCCCAACTACGAAGCGGTCCCCACACAGGTGAACGGAGCCAACTACTTTACGAGCGCTACCAAGTTCCGCAAGCACCACGCGCGCATTCCGCTCTCCAGTCAGGCGCAACGCGGGATCGCGTTCTGGCAGCAGCGCACGAAGCATAGTCAGTTCTTCCTCTTTTACGATAATGGAAAGTCCATCGTGCGAATCACGGATCACGCTGTCCCGCTAAGCGTGCACCACTGGCAAGTGACCTCTGATACTTCTACCAGCTTAGCCACGAGCAGCAAAAGCAATTTCTACGATGCGAGGCGCAATTTCGCGCAGGAAGACGTGGTTCAAGAGCCGATCGGACAGCGCGCGTGCATTTTGCACTACCCCGTGTGTGGGCTCGAGTGGCTCTACGAGAAGTACGAGCGCCTTGGCGAGTTCCCCGACGTCTGGGGAGGCACCAGTGGCGAGAAGGAAATGAAGATCCTCCCGTGTTTCCACACGCAGGCACGCGATGCTCTGGTGGAATACAAGAAAAGGCTGAAGAAGACGAGTGAGTCAGAGAAGGCGCTGGAAGAGCTGTATCGGTCCCACGTGATGCTTGACATGGACGTTGCAAATGTGCAGGAATGGCAGGCGCAGGTGGACGCGGGAGTGTGCAAAGAGATCCACTTTGTCACGCAAGTGTTGGCGAAATTTGGGTTTCCGTCTTCGCGTGTGGACAACCACACAAGGCGTGATGATGTCACTAGCACTGCTGCTAGGAAAATAGGAGCACAAGAGAGTTTTAGCGGTGCTGCTATCGATTCAACGTCAGCATTAGCATCGACATCAGCTCCATCATCAAACTCAGTGACGACTGATTTTACGACCGAGAAGGCGTGGATGCTCGCGTCGATCTCGCAGCAATACCTGTAACCACAGAGTCAGCAACAGTCCTGGCCAATTCGCAAGTCTTGCGGGTTGAATTCTTGTTTTTTCTCGGTGTATTTTTGTTGATATTGCTGGAGATTGGGGATCTGCTGTCATCACACCACCGCTGCTGCTTTCTTTTCCATGGAGAGGAGACGGACCAGCTGCATTGCGATGCTTTCCACACAAAGCAGACTCTCTCAATTTAGTTCTTGGTGGCAGGGCGCAGTGACTCCGAGCTGTTCTTCGCCGGCGCGTCCGGGTTGTTGTAGTCGATCTCGTCGAAGAAGTTAGCCTTGAGGCGCTTGCGGTTGCGCAGCACGTGGTTCGGCTGGATGTAGAACTGGTCCGGCTCGTCCGGCTTGGTCTCCAGGCTGCCGACGCCGTAGCCGCGCGAGCGGTACAGCGTCTTGTTCGGGTAGTACGGCACGTGCGGCGCCACGTGGTTCTTGAACGGCGCGTCCGACGTCGACGAGATCGGCACCTTCGCCCAGTTCTCAGGCTGTATAGATAATACACACACATGCACACAGCACGTCAGCACATACACGCGCACATACATATACATCCACACACACACGCGTCGTATCAAAAACAAACGTACGTTCTGACCGGGGTCCGTTGGCAGCGCGTCGGTCGTGTGCTGGAGCCACAGGTGCCACTGCGGCGGGATCTTCGTGCCTTCAAACTCCTCGAACGAGTCGACCTTGAACTCGGTCCAGCGGTGCATCAGGTGCAACTCGGTCGGGTCTTCGTAGTACTTGTTGCCGAACTCGTCCTCGCCCACTTCCTTGCCGAACTTGATGTCGCCCGGGTTGTAGAGCTTCCACAGCGACAGCTTCCAGCCGAAGCGCTTGTACGCCTCGCTGTACTTCTCGTACAAAGAGTAGAACGAGCGCACCTGCAGCTGCGCGGTCGGTGCGCGCCCGGCCACGAGAGCGGTCTTTTGCACGAGGCGGCCGCCAGCGATCGCCGCCGCGGTCTGTCTGCCACCAGCCAGCATCTTCTTCCTGCTCGTCTCGGTCTTTCCTGCGTGCGTGGGCTGCTGCCTGCGAAACGAATGAAGCACCAAAGGCTATGAGCGAGCGGCGAGCGGTGGGGGAAGCGAGGAAGGAAGGGAGGAGAGGAGAAATGTCGCTCGAAGGTGTCGGGAAGGTCGCGTGAACGAGGAGGAGGTTCCGGCGGTCCTGAAGGGACACATTCAGACAACATTTCTGAATCACATGGTTGAGGGGCACGTTCAGACATGGTCGTTCTGTTCAGACGACATTCTGGCCAATCGAGAGACCAGTCTCGCCAGTCTTGCTACTGCAATTGCTGCTCTATTTAAACATTAGTGACCAACCTTCTTCTCCTCCTTTGCCCACACTCACTTGACGACACTACTCATTCGTTAGACGCACATTGATCACAAACAAAACGCGCTTCTTGTCTCCCCCATTTGCTGGACTTGTCTTCTTCGCTTGCTCTGCACCTTGCATTTCCTTTCATTCACTCGAACCAGGATCCTTCCTTTAAAAAACAAAACAAAACCAGAGCCCTAGATCTCGATCTCCTTGGCGCGCTGGGAGCCCTCGCCGCCGACAATCTCGTTGATCTCGATCATGGACCCTGCGCGCAGGTTCGCGCTCTCGTTCGACGACGTCGACGCGCGCTTCATGGAGCCGATGCTCTCGGACGACATGGTCGATAACCGCTGGAACTGGATCTCGCTCTCGGTGGACGGACGGTACATGCGCGCATCGCTTGTGGCGATTGGCGGCGGCTTCACAAACGCTGCTGCCGGTGGCGGCGGGGGTGGAGCGCGCCTCATGGCTGGTACTGCTGATGGCTGTGGGTGTTGCATTCCTGGAGCTGACAGTGGTGTCGCTGGCGCTGCAGCAAAGGCCTTTGGTGTTGAAGCCGCTGCTATCACTGGTAGCGGAGCCGGGCGATAGGAGCCTGGAGCTAGCACAGCAGTCGGGATCGCCTGAGCAGTAGCGGGCTTGGTCGACCGGTTCGAGTCTTCGTCGTCGTCTTCGAGCACCATCGACGGGTGCTTGATGCGACTCATGGCTCGGATGCGTTCTCCGAGACCGTCGCCGTGCTTGTAAAAGTCGCTGCACATGCTGTCGTGAAGACTGTTGAGGCTCGACGTGCTGGCGTTTGTATCCCGTGGGACAGACCCACCGCCCTCGGTCGCCACTGGCACTGCTGCCGGCGACGGCGAGTTGTCGAACGCAGCAGGCACGCGATCGCTGACCACCCGCGTGAGCTTGTTGGTCTTGCTGCTGTCGGGCACTGGATTCACGTGCGGCGCGTTGAAAGCCGAACTGCTGCCGTCCATGCGGAATGTTGTGCTCACGGGTCCGGTCTGCGGGTTGTTCGACACCCGGTATTGCGCGGACGGTGCTGGACGCATACCAGCGTGGAAGGCTGGACTCGTCTCCTCCGCCGCGGCGTTGAACTCTCCTCCATTCTGGACGCTCGAGAACACCGACAGTCGCTGGTCTCCAGCCGGTTTCCCGCCATTGCCGTCATGCAAATGCGGCGGCATGGGCAGCTCGATCGAGAGCTGCGGCGTGCCCAGGTCGTGGTCGTGACCTGGTGCCTTGTATCGTTGCCTCTTACGCTGGCGAAAGTAGAGCACGACGAACGCCACAAGCATCACGGCGCCAACGCCCAGACCGATCGACAGGCCGGCGCTGGAGCCACCACCCGAGGAATTCGCATCGGCTGTGGACGCGACGCTCTGGTTCGTGGACGTCGGCGCTGGAGTCGCTGCTGTAGTCGCTGGCGCTGTTGTCGTAGTAACTGGCGCAGTGGTGGTCGTCGCCGCTGTGCTGCTGGACTGGGAGGAGCTCTCGTCACTAGTGCTGCTGCCCGCGGCGGACGTCGACGTGACCGAGTCGAGCAGGTTCTGCAGTAGCTCGTCGGCGGTCGGCGCCGCCTGCGCAGACCCGGACGACACGCTCATCGTAGGCGAATGAATGAACCAACCCGCACTGGTACTACCTGTAAATGATGGAGATCGATCGATCGATCGATCGGCCACGCGCGCGGCAGTGGAGTTATCGATGGAGGAGATCTACAGTCGCTCGCAGACAACGAATGCACGCGAGAAGTGGAGCTCTTGGGCTTCTCTGCTGGTGGGTGGGCACGCGGGCGGTGCTTCTACCTGCGGGAGGACGCGATGTCCAGTGCGAATGACTGAGCGCTGTGTATCAACTGTGAGCGAGCGATTCAGTTGGCCGCAATGGTAAAGACAGCGCACCCGACCGCGTGACCGTAGAGGAGCGATTGAGAGTGGGTGTGGTGCATTTCATTTCATTTCGTTTTCCTTTCAAGCAGGCAGCTCAAGTAAGTGGGACCAAGTGGGCGGGAGCGAGTTCTATTCAACTTGTTACTGCAGCTGGTGCTGAGCATCATTTTCGCGATCCATCTGTCGATGGAAGAGCCGGTTCAGCATTTTGAAGCACAATTGTTCGCGCATAATGAATGCATATATTTAAGAGGGTTATATTTTGTCGTTTTCGATTTCAGATTCTATTTATCAGTCGTAAATGGTATGTGGATTTGAGGCATCATTCGAATTGTCTGTGGATATGAAGTGGTCTTTGAGTAATAAAGAATGTCTCACAGCAGATATAAATCGAATATGCGTGAGCCTATAAACCCAGAGTTTACATATTTACAAATGTTTCGATTTGTCAGAGGTTTTGATTGAAGAGTTTGTAAATTGTCCGCTGGTCTTCAGAGGTGGATGAAACCAGAACATGCGAATGGTGAATGCAGATCTCCGTGTAGGTGTGTCGTCTTGCCCACCCCCTTCCGCCATTTCCGCACTTCAGTCCTCATGATCCCTGGTCTTTCACAGGAGAAACACGAGCCGACTGACTAATAGAAGTAGCGCAGGGATACCATGAGAGTCTAGGAAGTCAGTCGCGCTCGCGTTTCAGTTCGAAGCCTAGGC
Source organism: Globisporangium paroecandrum (assembly GCA_023333955.1). Lineage (NCBI taxonomy): Eukaryota > Oomycota > Peronosporomycetes > Pythiales > Pythiaceae > Globisporangium > Globisporangium paroecandrum. The sequence continues at coordinate 4,864 of JAASFU010000824.1, read as the reverse complement.
AACATTTTCAATTGATGAGTTTTCGTCTTTAGCGGTCTGCGAAACTGGATAAGGTAGTGTCCAAAGGCGGCAGTTTTCAGAGTTGGCGTTGCATGCATCTCCCCTCCATTACCCGTCATGCGGTAGGGATCAATTCGCATGTTGCCAAGCTCTTAGAATACTGAAAAATTCGCATCTTTGCTTGGCTACACACATCTGCTGGTTGGGTGACTCAAAGAACCCACATTTTTCGGTCTCCCTGGAGTTATCCTACAAAAAAGGTAAAATGAACGGTCATAAAGTTCATACCTGTACCAGTTACAGTAGTGTAGTCATCCATTTGGGATTCTCAAGTTGAAGCCACCATCATCCCAACAGAAATGGCTACAAAACTAACACTGACTGCATGTTGAGTGCTTCCCAGACAAGCGTTCAGCATACCTCCAGTCTTGTGTTGGTACGTGAGCGAAGCGAATTCCCAACAGGGCAGCACACTCCTATGTGTTGCTTAAACTACTCCCTCATGAACTGTGTCGGACGAGAAAGTTCGCCTTGAATCTGTTTGCGAGCAAAACCTTGGAACACACCCACGAGAAATCAGTGGTCACCAAGTCATCAACAATAAATATGGCACGAAAGAGGTTAGAGTACTGCAGCGAATATCAAGTACTAGCTCCTATTATAGTACAAAGCCTCTCTCTCTCTTTCCCTTTCTCTCTCGTGAGCCGCAGCGGAGACCCGAATTCATTCCCCCACCACCGTCACCAATGGAACATGCAATACAGAGTCTCCCATACCGAGGTGTCATGCTTCTTGGCTACCTCGTCGCAGTCCGGTCGCTTCCAGCTGCCGAGGAACGAGTGCTGGATCCACTTCCCGCGCAGAAACCCGTCCGTCAAGCAGAGTCCTTCGACTGGGTAGTACTTCTCGTGGTCATTGAACATCTCGCGATAGCTGCGTCCTTTTTTCTCGTGGAGAAGCGCGACATAGTCGGTCATGAGCCCCTAGCCCGAGATGTCCTGGATCAGTATGGCTTCCATGTCGCGCAGGCCGAAGAAATGCATCATCGTGGTCTGCAGCATCCACTTGACGTGTGGGTTGCGCGGCTTGGAGGCCGCCATGGCCCGTTCAGGATCTGGAACGGTCGGATGAGCCCGTACTCTGGCCCGCCATACTTCTGAAACACGGGTTTCTCCCACTTCTGAGCACTCGACTCTTTGCCAAAGATGAGGCCGGAGTCGCTCGGCCACTGGAGCTCGGGTGCTAGGACTGCCGGAGACGTGTCGGCGTCGACTGCGAAGCCGCCGTACTTGTACAGCAACGCGAACTTGAGGAAGTCATAGCCGACTACTTTGGGGATCGCTTGGTGGTACGCCTTGAGCACGTATGGATGGAAACCCTCTAGGATCTCCTCTGCGCTAGTATGGACCGTGAGGTCGTATCCTTTCTGCGTGTACTGAAGTCGGTCACTCGGCGCCTTGCTGAGGTCTCCGATCCAGATCAGGTGGGCTTAGATGGGCGAGAGGTCGCTGTTCTCTTGGGTTTCGATCTTCTGGACCAGCTCAGGGGTCATGAGCTCATTAAGTTCGTAAGCTGTTGCTGACTGTGACTGCTTCGACTGCTCAGGTTTTTCGGACGCTTCCAGTCGCGCTTTATCCGCTGCGATCACTTCGCTCACTGCTGAGTGTAACATTGCGACACTGTTGTCCGGGGCTTTCGAAGCTACTGCCTTCTGAATTATTGGAGATGAAGAGTTGGTCACTCCGATATTCGCGTCCAAAGCCGGCTTGCTGGTTGAATCTGCTTGCTGGAAGTACACGAGGCGCTCGGAGAGCAGCGAGAACTCGAACCTCATCAGAGCCATGCAGAAGAGAATGGCGAGGAGAGTCGCGAACGTAGTGATATCCAGCGCGCGGTGATTCACCATGTTCAATTCAGCAGTGTCCTGGGCTTCTTGGGTGTGCGTGTGTATGAGAGAGAGCGTCGAAAACGGAAAGTGGAGAGAGGACCAGCAGCTCAACACGGAGTTGTATGCCACGCACCGGGGGCTCCAAGCAGCACTGAAAGGCGCAGAGTATGACACAAGCGACGGAATGTTGTTACGAAAAGCGTGGCAAATCCCCCTGCTGCTTGAATATGTGCTCCGATGGGCACATTTCTCATGAATCTTCATGATCGGCGGCACGAGTGCAGTAAGCGAAATCACTAACACCGCTTACGGTCGTTTACCACCATGTATTAAAATTCCGGTTGTTTACCACTACGTATTAAAATTCCGATACTCGAAGCGAACCATTGAATAAGCACAAATGTGACCTTATGTTTAGTAAATACTAGGCACCGTGCTGCTTTAATCACATATTGAGGTAATAAATGAGAATTTAACATATCTATGGTTTTTCGTTGCTGGTTTGCATATTTAATCGCGGGCGAGATTTCAGCAATCAGCCCGAGAGAGAGGTGACGCCCGTGTCTGCACATCGGAATGGAAACGGTCTTTTCTGATTAAATGTTATCGCCAAATTGTACCGATCCAACTTTATCATACTGGCTGTATGTGCGTTCTGCAGTACCACTGCACACATCCTTGACTATACCGTCGTAGCGAAAATGACTGGGAGCATATCTTCCCATTGTTCCTTGACTTATTGTAGTTTTTCCGTGTGAACTGGGAAGGATCACCGCGGGTGTCTGGCTGTGATGTCGCCCACAGCACATTGTGGCTACAAAGCAAAGAGCCGTCAAGCTTGTCACTCAATTAACAACCGCACGGACCCCGTCGATAGTGATTCCCGTTGTCTTGTTCGGAAAAGCTTCGGCTCTGCTGTGTAAGCTATGTACTACTTTCAGCAGTAGCTATAATTAAGTATATGTATATGTTCGTCTATATACTACTGCTTTAATAGTAGCATACAATTACACATATTCCATCCACAATTTCATGAGAACAAAAAGCAAGACCTCATGTGCCTGGTCGCCCCTGAGCTAATAATGGTAAGCCGCTGCGGCGCGGCAGAGTTCCCAGCAACAAAACATCCCTACACATGGCACACTCAGTGGCTCCCGAATATGATTGATGATTTACGCATTTGTCACTAATCGTCAAGCACGTGTGTGGTGCACGAAGATCAGTCTTACGATTGGCGCCATATATGTGCGTATCGTGAGGTGTGGTGCCGTTGCATGTCACTTCAAGAATTCGGATTTACCACCACCTCACACGTACTTTTGAGAAAATCTACATCTGCAAAAAGCTTTTTGGCGGGAGCTCCAAAACGCAAAAGCAACTATAGCAAGTCGTTGGTCGCACGTACAGCAAGCAGTGCCATGCCAAGCTAAAGCCGCTAACTATCCATCCTTCCTATCGCCTTCGCCACCATCATGCTGTGGGTGGACAAGTACCGACCGAATGAGCTGAGCACGCTGGACTTCCATCCGGACGTGACGAAGCGCCTGACGAACCTCGCGAGCTCCGACGACCTGCCGCACCTGCTGGTCTACGGCCCGTCCGGTGCCGGCAAGAAGACACGCGTCATGGCGCTCCTGCGCGAGCTCTACGGCGACGGCGCGCTCAAAGTGCACCTGGAGCACAAGTCCGTCAAGGTGCGCTTCGCTTATGGCTCATGTTCACTGCTTTGAGCTGCTGTGGACAAGCTGTGAATACTGACTCATGCGTCCCTGTGCTCTATCTATGCGTACTCGCGTCGCAACCTGTCGACAGCTGGTCGATGGAATGTGCCATTCGCTTGGTAAAAACTTCACAAGTGAAAATCACACAGTCGAGATTGATTGATTTTCCACCACCACACGACCGAATCTTTGGTATTAACGAGCTATCAAGTCGCCTCGCCATGGACGGGAGCGAAGGTACAAAAGTCTGTTATTTCTCGTCGCTAGACGCAGAGTTCGCTCGAAAACTGAGTGGATGGGCTGAGGTACATGCTCAGAACGCAGTTACAGTAAGTGGTCTACAAAGTCTATTAAGGTAGTATGTATATATCTGCAGTAAGTTAGGTATGGAGTCACTGTACTCCTGGTTGCTTCCAGCTCCCGAGAAAGTGGTGTCTAATCCACGCGCCGTACATGTGTCCGTCCGTCAGGCACAGTCCCTCCACGGGGATGTACTTGCTGCGGTCCTCGTACACCTTGCGATAGTCACGCCCTTCTTTTTCGTGGAGAAGCGCGACGTAGTCGGTCATGAGTCCAGAGCCCGAGATGTCCTGGATCAAAGTGGCTTCCATATCCCGCAGGCCGAGGAAGTGCATCATCGCAGTCTTCAACAGCCACTTGACGTGTGGGTTGCGCGGCTTGGAGGCCGCCATGGCCCAGTTCAGGATCTGGAACGGACGCGCAAACCCGTAGGTGGGACCACCTTGCTTTCGAAATACGGGCTTCTTCCAGTTCTGAATAGTTGACTCTTTGCCTAGGATGAGATCGCAGTCGCTCGGGAACACGGTCTCCGAGGCGTTAACTGCGGGCGACGTGTCAGCGTCGACTGCGAAGCCGCCGTACTTGTACAGGAGCGCGAGCTTGAGGAAGTCGTAACCAACCACCTTGGGGATCGTATGTTGGTATGCACTCAGGACGTGTGGGTGGAAGCCGTCGAGGATCTCCTCCGAACTGGTGTGCACCGTCAGGTTGTAGCCTCTTTCAGTGTACTGAAGTCGGTTACTTGGCGCCTTGGCGATGTCTCCGATCCAGGCTATGTGCACTTGCGGCGGCACGAGCGTGTTGTTCTCCTGACTTTCGATCTCCTGTACCAGCTCGGGGGTCATGAGCTCATCGAGGGCGAACACACTCACTTTCCTGACTGCGCGAACCATGAACGACGCGCGCAATGACGTTGCGCGGCGCTGGAAGTAGTCAAATCGCTCGGAGAGCAGCG
>JAASFU010000823.1:0-14626 GCA_023333955.1 Globisporangium paroecandrum | reverse complement strand
TTTTTTTCGCCGAAAGCAGTCTCATTTGACTGCTTTCGTGATTGGCTATAAAACGAGGCCTTTTTTCTTTTCTGAATCGTGTTATTGGCCAATATATCCACAGAAGTCACCATTTTCACGTTTTATTGGCGCGCACTGTATAAGGTAAAAGTGGCTTTTTATTAGAGAATCTATCGGATTTGCTAGAATTGAGTGTGAAAATGAGGGGTTAGGGGGCGGGATCGAGTCACAGGCTCCACTTGGGGATGCGCAGAAAGCCTGTTGTTTTGTATGGATTCGACTGAAAAAGAGGACGTTTGGCGACAAAGAAAGTGCACTTGGCTGTGACTTTTAGGGGCTGGAGAGAGGTAAACGCGCTCTTTTAAGCAGGGTTTGCGATTGGGATAGGGTTTCGAAAAGGGACGGCAAATTTTTGACAAGGTTTTTCACAAAACCTCGCCACTTGTTCTAACTGGCAGTAGGTTTTAGAATATGCACAACAATGCAAGTACACTAAACATACTATTAGTTACACGGATGAGCAATGGGGACAGAATCCGCTCCAAGGTTTGAGCAACTGCGCTTGTACAGTTCGCTGCACACACAAAAAGCTCCCCAAGAAGAAAGAACAACACAAGCAAGCAAGCGCCAGCAATCAGTCATGGCATTCGACGCAGCTGGCGCATCCAGCCTCGAGCAGCTCACATTGCTGGCCAAGAAAGCACGCAGCCGGGCGTGCGTGGCGCTCGAGAAGCAAGTGCTTAAACAACAGTCTATTCGTGCGTGCTCCGAGAGCAGCTTGACATGCCGAACGTCGAGGCGCAGAACACGGATAGTCGTGAACGCAAATCTTTGCATTTTTTCATACAATTCCAAGTCAATAAGGCTTTTTCGGGTGCTGCGTTTTTCATACATGGAGCGTTGGGTTTTTCGCTAACGTGAAAAACGAACTTTGAAGATTCGAAATTTAGGTTTTGACGCGCTACGCTCACTTTTCGCTCATCTTAATAGCGACCTTCCACTGTTTGTGCTATGTTAGAAGAGAGTCTGCTTCTCATGCTCAAGAAAGGTGACCAACCAGCAACTAAGCAACCCAGCAAATAAGCAACTAAGCAAAAAAAACAACTTGGCATCTGCTCGAACGGATCTCTGTGAACGTGTCGTCATGAGCGGATTGGGGCAGCGGCTGCGCAACACGTATGCGTCTGGCGCGCCGGCGAACTACGTGCCGGGTCTCGGCCGTGGTGCCGTCGGCTTCACGACGCGCTCGGACATCGGGCCGGCGCGCTCGCCCATGGCACCGGAAGGCATCGCGGCGGCGGCTGGTAGCGGCGTCGGCGCGGGGCCGGGCGCTGCGCCCTTCCTACCAGGCGCAGGACGAGGACGGGGGGTCGAACTACCGCCTGGAGCTGCCGGTCGCGGTGGTGGTGGAGCCCCTGGAGGTGCTGGACGAGGCTCCGGCACTGCTGGTCTGGGTGGATTCGGACGCGCGACCGACGAGAACGAGGACTACGGCGACTACAGTGAGACGAACTACGACGAGTTCTCCGGGTACTCGTCCGTGGGGCTCTTCCAGGACACGCCGTACGACCAGGACGATAGAGAAGCCGACGACATCTACGAGTCGGTGGATGAGCGCATGGACTCGCGTCGCAAGCGCCGGCGCGAGGTGAAGATGCTCGAGGAGCTCAAGAAGGCGCGCCAGGACCGCCCAAAGATCAGCGACCAGTTCGCGGACCTTAAGGCCGGACTGCAGAACATGTCGGACGCTGAATGGGAGATGATCCCGGACATCGGCGACTACTCGCTCAAGTTTAAGACCAACACGGCGCTGCAGAAGCGCAACGAGATGTTCGCGCCCGTGCCCGACAACTTGCTCGCAGGTAGTGCCGGCGGTGTCGCGGCTAACGGCGCAGGCGCACTCAACGGCACGATCACACCCGGTGGGATGGATACGCCAGGCGGCGGCATGACGTCCACGATCACGGGCTTGGCTGAGGCGCGTGGCGCTGTGCTGTCCCACAAGCTCGACAAAATGTCGGACTCGATCGCCGGACAGACGGTGGTCGACCCGAAGGGGTACCTGACGGATCTCAACAGCATCAAGCTCACGAGTGATGCAGAGATTGGCGATATCAAGAAGGCGCGTCTGTTGTTGCGCTCGGTCACGATGACGAATCCAAAGCACGGCCCCGGCTGGATCGCTGCGGCGCGTCTGGAGGAAGTCGCAGGCAAGATCGTGCAGGCGCGCAAGATCATCGCGCAGGGCTGTGAGTGCTGTCCGACCCAGGAGGACGTGTGGCTCGAAGCCGCGCGGCTGCAGAACCCGGAGAACGCCAAGACGATCCTCGCGAAAGCCGTGCGCCATGTGCCCAAGTCAGTCAAAGTGTGGCTCCAGGCCGCGCAGCTGGAGCGCGACGACGAGCTCAAGAAGCTCGTGATGCGTCGTGCGCTTGAGTTCGTGCCGAACTCGGTCAAGCTTTGGAAGGCACTGATCGAGCTGGAAGACATTGACGGCGCACGTGTGTTGCTGGGACGTGCGGTCGAGTGCGTCCCACATGCTGTGGACCTGTGGCTCGCGCTTGCGCGTCTTGAGACGTACGAGAACGCCAAGAAGACCCTGAACAAGGCGCGCACTGCGATTCCCACTGAGCCGTCGATTTGGATCACGGCCGCCAAGCTGGAGGAAGCCCAGGGGAAGACCGAGATGATCGAGCGCATCATCCAGCTGGCGCTCAAGTCGCTTCAGAAACACCAGGTTGTGATCAACCGCGAGATGTGGCTGAAAGAGGCGGAGGCCTGTGAACAGGCGGATGCGCCACTAACCTGTGGGGCGATCGTGCGAGCCTGTATCGACGTCGGCGTGGAGCCGGAAGACAGGAAGCGCACGTGGATGGACGATGCAGAGAACAGTATCAACCGCGGTGCGCTCTTGACAGCAAAGGCAATTTTCGCGAACGCGTTGAAAGTGTTCCCCGGAAAGAAGTCGATCTGGTTGCGTGCCGTGGCATTGGAGAAACAGGTGAATGAAGGTAAGAACGGCGAGGCGGTGGAGCAGTTGCTGCAAAAGGCGGTCACGGCGTGTCCGAACGCCGAGATCCTCTGGCTCATGGCGGCGAAGGAGGTGTGGAACAACGGCTCGGTCGAGAATGCGCGACTGATCCTGCGCCAGGCGTTCAGTGCGAACCCGAACAGCGAGTCGATCTGGCTCGCAGCCGTGAAGCTCGAGTGGGAGAACGACGAGATCGAGCTGGCGCGAGCGCTCCTCGCGAAAGCCCGCGCGCAGGCCCCGTCTGCGCACGTTTGGATGAAATCGGTTCTGCTTGAGCGCGAGTGCGGCGAGAACCCGGAAGTGGAGGAGAACCTGCTCAAGGAAGGCATTAATCTCTACCCTGACTTTGCCAAGCTGTACATGATGGCGGGTCAGTTCTACGAAGCGCAGAGTCCGCCAAACTTCGACAAGGCGAAGAGCATGTACCGTGAAGGCGTGCAGCACTGTCCAAAGTCGATCCCGCTGTGGATACTGTCGAGTCGACTGGAGGAGAAGGTGAATGGCGTCACGAAAGCGCGATCTGTATTGGAATTGGCTCGTTTGAAGAATCAGAAGAACGACCAGCTCTGGCTTGAAGCGGCGCGGCTTGAAGCCCGCTGGGAGAACCCGAAGGGACAGGAGATGCTCATGGCCAAGGCGCTGCAGGAGTGTCCCGAATCCGGCATCTTGCTCGCCGAGTCCATCGACATCGCGCCTCGTGCGCAGCAGAAGCGCGCGTCGTTCACCGCGCTCAAGAAGAAAGACAACGATCCGTCGGTGTGTCTGTCAGTTGCGAAGCTCTTTTGGCAGGAGCGCAAGTACTCGAAGGCGCGCAAGTGGCTGGAGCGCACGGTGCAACTGGACCCAGACTTTGGCGACGGCTGGGCGTTCTACTACCTGTTTGAAGTCAAGCACGGCAGCTCGAAGGATGAAGCAGAGAAGATTCTCAAGCGATGCGTCAGCGCGGACCCGAAGCATGGCGAGAAATGGACCAAGGTGTCCAAGCAGACGGCGAACCGACGCAAGAAGACCGGCGAGCTCGTCAAGCTCGTGAGCGTCACACTGCCATTTGCAGAGCAGATGTAATGGGAGAAGACGAAGAGCGTGAACACACACAAAACACACGCGGGTAAGTGCCAGAATCATTTCTCTTGTCTTTGCTCAATCTATTTTCCCATTTAACCTCAAGAGAATCGAATAAATCTCAAGCTTCTTTTTTCACAAAGGCCACCACTTTGCGCGCTGCGCGCTCCACTCTGTGCCGTCGCCAGTACTCTTCCTCCTCCTCAATCGCTTCTTCGGTGCGCATCTGCGAGATGAATTCGGCCAGCTCCACGCGCCGCTCCTCCGCTTCGATTCGTCCGAGGCGCCCGCGATACGCGCGCTGCAGCATCGTGGCGGCTGCCTTCTCGAGCGCCTTTTGCGCGTCGATCTCTCGCCGGCGCAGCATCCACTTCTTGCCGGCGATCTTCCCCAGGTGGCCGCGGTACATGCGCTGGACCTCCTGCGCAGCACGTGCCTCGCGCTTCGCCTTTTGGTTCTCGAGCACGAGGCGCTTCCGGTACGCGACGGTCTTCTGCTCGAGGAACTTGAGCTTCCGCGCCTGCGCGTTTTGCGCTTTCTGGTCGAAGATCGCGGCCTTCTTCTGCCGCAGCGCGACGTTCTTGGCCTCCTGGTCCATGCGCTGACGCTCCGCAGTCTTCTGCTGTTGCTGCTGTAGCTTGGAGTCAGCTTTTGAGGTTGTAGCGGAGGTGGACCATACCATTCGCTGCTTCTTGAGTATCGAGAGACCGCGGAAGTACATGAGCGTCATGCAGAACAAGCCGAACTTGAGCGCGTTCTCGGTCTCTGTGAGCGACTTGTCCATATCCGAGCCTTTCTTCACCGCTTTGTTGTGCAGGTTTACCTCGAAAGCTTGTACTTCGATGGGTTTCCACTTGTCGAGCGGGATACCCTGGACGTTCTCTTCCACCTTGAGCTCCTGCTGTCCTTCCAGGATGCGCTGGTCCTGCTCAAAGACGCGTAGATCGTGCATTGTTAGTAGCCCATCGCGCTTGAGACTCGGCACAAAGCCCAGTGCCTTGCGCTCGGACTCGCGCTCGCCAAAGACCCAGCCTTCGAGCATGAACTCCAGGATATCCTCGACCACCTCGAAAGCCGTGAGGTTCGCGACCAGGAGGTTGTGTTCTCGCTGGAGTGTGACCTGGACCTTGTCACGCAGTTGGATCTGCGTGAAGCCGTGAAGCGCCTTGGTCTCGAAGTAGAGCTCTTTCGTGCGGAACGTGGCGTGGAACTCGTCGTCGATGCCCCGCAAGCGCAGGTGTTTGTCCCAGATCTTGAGCTCAAACGTGACTTCGTCAAAGAGATCGGTCTTGCGCAGCGTAATCGCCCGGTTGCCGCCAGACTTGACCGCTACCAGGCACACGGTGGACTCGATCGTGAGGTCCGGACAGCGCTTGACACGCTCCAGCTCCGCCTGCAGCACCTCCATGCGCCTCTGGATCGTCACGTGCGATTTCTGCAGATAGGGCGCCCACACACACGAATTCGTGCGGCACGCCATGCATCCGCCCGCGCCAAGCTCTTGCTCCTCCAGCAGCAGTCGGCGCTCTTCCAGACTTCGCCCTTTGAGCGCGTCTTTAATCTCGCGACGCTGCTTCTGGATGCTCTTCTGCTTGAGTGCCTTGCCGCGTACCTTGGTATTCTTGCCTGACTTGGCGTCCAGTTTGGCTTGGCGCTGCGTTTTCGCTTCGCGTGCGATCTGTGCTTCTTCGTCGCTGTCCGAGTCCGAGACAGAATCGGACTCCTCAGCAGCGTTCGGATTTTTGCTTCTATTGTTCTGCTTTGCAGCAAGCTCCAGCACTTTCTTAGTCACGTTGCTGCCCAAGAGGAACGTCCGGAGCTCAAATTCCTCTTTCTCGATCACCTGCGACATCAGGAGCCTGTCCAGTTCCTTCTCGAACTCCAGGCGCAGCACTTTGGTGGGGAACCGCTGCAACGTCGAGTGCAGAACGTACGAGTCCATGAACTCGTTGCGCGTATTCGCGATCGCGCGCTGTAGCTCCTGGTACACGAGTCGGCAGCGCGCGTCAATGTCTATCTCGACAGTTTCGACTTTGAGGGCTTGTTCATGTTGAATGCGCGCGGCTTCGACCAGGTTGACACTCAGCTGTGGATCGTACTTTAACAAGAGATTGCGCGCGCGAAGCAAGTCACTCGAGAGCTTGAAGAGCTCTTCCTCGGGCGTGTTGAGCGCTGCAACGAGGTCTTCACGCGTCCGGTTGGCCGGGATCTTGACTTCCTGCTGCAAGACACCACCACCGCCCCCACTGCTAGCTGAAGACGTAATCACACTCCACAACTCGTCGGCGAACTTCTTGAGGTTCACAGGGTAGTACGACGGGTTCAGCAGTTGGTCATAGAGTCTCCACTCGCGCTCTTCCGTCGTGAGCTCGGTGGTCTTCTGTGATCGCAGCAGCGTGACCATCGACGTCGGCGGCGCATCGCGATTCTTCTTGTTTGCTCGACTTGCGCCGCTGTCGTCACGGAACTTTGTCACGATCTTGCGGATCTGGATCTCTTTCCGCTCAAGCAGGTTCCACGGCGCCTTCATGATGCGGTCGACCTCCAAGTGCGAGAGCACCGCGAGCTGCTCCTCATCTTTGGCGAGCTTTGGGAACGCACCGTGGAGTTGCATTCGGAAATCGCCAGTAGCTCCTCCTGATCCGGCGACAACGAGCCGCTCTTCCCAGCTGTAGATCCGCGGATGCAGGATCCGGTCGATCAGGATCCATTCGCGCTCTTTCTTCTCAAGCACGTCCTGTCCTTTCTTGTACTTGCGACGCAGCCGCTCGGCGGGGGTCATCATGGATGGCAACTTGGCCTTCATCGCGGAGATCTCGGCCCAGAGCACTTTGCCGGACTTCATGCCCGCACTCTCGTACTCAACGTTGAATTCCCGCGCGACTTTGGCGCCAGCAGCATCTCGGTCTCGCGGATCCTTCGAATCCACCAGCGACGCTGCGAGCTGCGGCAAGTGGGCTCGGCACTCTACGAGATCGCGCTCCATATTGTCGCATTGCTCGAGCAAGCCAGCGTGGATCCGCGTGAGCTCCTTGAGTCCCAGTTCGATATCGCGCACTTCTTCCTCTCGCTTGACGTAGAGGAAGCAGTTCTGCGTGAACTTTGTCTCCTGGATGTGGACGTCACTGTGCAGCTGCGATCGCTGTTCGTGACTCAAGGTGGACATTACATTATCCTCCTCGAGCTCCTTGGTTTTCCGGATCATCTCGAGCTCTGCCGCGCGGGCTACGTCCTTCGCCTCGTTCGTCATCTTCTTGGCAAGCCGCTTTTTGCGCTCGCTCAGCTGGATCGTCACAAACACGCTCTGGATCTCGTCTTTCTTGAGCGGTAGCAGCTCCTGCTTCTTGAGCGCGTCCGAGCGCTTGAGTGTCAGGACTTCGGACGCAAAGAGCGCGGTCTTGGCAGTGACCTCGATCGAGTATGACGTGAACACTGGTGCTCCCAGCACAACCTAGTAGATGGCAACTGCGCAGAGCGGCTTGCGCTTTGGATCGTGGCGAAGCACGAGTTTGCCCAGACTGTGCGGCGTGCACAGCGCGATGTCCTGCTGGTAAAAGCATTTGCCGATCGGGACCGACGCTCTGAGCGCGAGCTGCTGAGAGCCCGAGAACGACTGCTGTGCTGGAGGAGGCAACACGTAGAGCATGCCTGCGATCCGGCCGTTTTGGTACCCAACAGAGCGGAAATGGCCCTGGAACACGATCGAGACTGAGAGCGCGAGTACGCCAACGCCTCCTGTAACTGACGGGAGCTTGAACGTGTGCGTGGCAGTCTTGTGCGGGTGGATCTGGCACTGCGACACGCTCAACACACTCACAGGTGCGGCGTTTTCGTTCAGCAGCGCATAGTTGCCCTTTGGGATGAAGTACCCGGCTTTTTTTGCCCCTGACGCTTGCTTCATTCACTGCCGCAGGCAGCTCCTCCAACTTAGTCGTCACGACGCAAGTCGAGTTTTGCTCCGAACCAAGCACGAACGCGTCGTCGTGGCTCGCAAAGTAGTCCTCTCCATCGCCAAAAGGGTACTTTCGCAGCAGAAAATGCGCTTCGAGCTCCTCTTTCGCCTTGAAGAACGCAAGCGCGAGGCAGTTGCGCGCCGGCAGAGCTAGCAGCCGCTGGATCTGATCCTTCTTCAGCGGACACTGCTGGTAGTCCGCGTGTTTCTGGATGATCTCCACCTGCTCGACGTCGATACATTTGTAGTAATGCGCGAAGTTGACCTGGAAGTCCAGCGTGACCCACCGCTTCTCCTCTGGTGACCGGTGCGCGTGCAGCCTCATCCGCACTTGCTCGGCGAGATCCGTTCGTGTTGCTGCTATGAGAGAGCCGTCCTTGTCGACACTGTTGCACCTACCAGCCATCAGTCCTGGGTCGTTATTGTCTCCGACAGCCACATGCCTGTCTTTCGCAGTGATCGCCTGCTCGAGCCCAGTTAAGCTCTGCTCAATCTTGAACGTCTGCGCACCGAACTCGCTCAGCGTGAGCTTGTTTGCCTTAAGGTTGGCTCTGATCTCGGCTTCTTGGTCTTGTGCAGCCTGCACTTTCTTTTCCAAGTCGGCGATCTCGGCGTCGAGCTCCTTTATGAGCACCTGGCGAATCACTCGCTGCGTCGTGCCTTCGATGCGCAGGCGCGTGTCAAAGTACTCGGTCGCGCTCTCACCCGCTCTTCTCCTCTCATCCCGGACCGCGTGGAGGCGGATGGAGTACCGCTTTTCCAGCTTTGTGTTGCTTTCGCGCTTCTCAAAGAGCTTCTCACCGTCTTCGCGCGCGCTCAATACCACTTCGTTACCTTTCTCCGCACAAACCCTCAGTTTCTTGAGCATCTCGTCGCGGAACCCTTCGTTGCGCTTGATCAGCTCGCTCAGGCGCTGCAGCAGCTTGTCTTTCCACGCGAGCTCCTGGGTGCGCAGCGTCAGGTCGTGCTGGAGGCGAGCCATCTCGTCCTGCTTCTCGTCGAGCTCGCGGTTCAGCGCCTGGAATTCCAGCCCCGTGATGGGCACAATGCGCACAATGCCCAGCCCGGCCTTGGCGATCATGCCCGTGGACTTGGCCTTCAGGATCACGCGCTTCAGGTTGCGCAGCACGAGCTCTTTCTCGGCCAGAGTCTTCTTGAAACTCTCACACTCGAGGCGCTTCTCCGCGGATTCCTCTTTCTGTGTCGTCTTGAGCTCGTAGAAATGCACCAGGTCCTTCGTGAGCTCGTTTGCGCCGTCCGCTAGTGCGTTGAAGTTGTCGTACTTTGACGCCAGATCCAGAGTATATGTCTCCACGGGGCTGGAGACCAGCTCGTTCTGTTCAAACTCCTTCTGAAACCTTTTGAGCCCCTCGCGCTTTTCGTGCTGCGCCGCGAGTCGCTCCTGCTGGAGCTTCACCTGGAATGCCTCGCGGTCCTGTTCGAGCCGCTCGGCTTCGATCTCCTCGACTTTTCGCGCCATCTCCGTGTTTCGGTGCTCGCGCTCGTCCGCCAAGTTCAGGAGCTCCTCGTGCTTCTGCGAGAGCACGTCCTCGAGCACCATGAGCTCGTGATCGATCGCCATGCGCGCCTGTGCCTCCTTCTGCTGCTCCATCTGCGCGAAGAACGCCTTTTGCGCGTCGTGCTCGCGCTTCTTGATGCGCAACTGTACTTGCTTCTCGCGAAGCTGTTGCTCCGTTTCCTCGCGCAGTCTCTCGCATCGCTGGGCCTCCAAAGCATCAAACTTTGCCTTCTGCAGCGCGTCGTGGGCCTGTTTCGCGCGCTCTTGAGCGAATTCGTCCTCGAGCACCTGCTGGAAGCGCGTGAGGATCACACCACTCGAGCCTGAGCCTTCGAGGCCGCGGTCGTAGAGCTCCTGCTGGATCCACTTGATCCCATGCTGCGCTAGCAATTCGCTTACTTGAGTGGTAAAGTTTGTGATGCGGGGCTGCTCGGAATCGGCAGCATGTGTGACGTCTCTGTTGTCAACGGGATGCACTGACATGTTCTCCAAAGCCTCACTGGCACTCGTAGATCCGGTGGGTACCTGAGACTGCGCCACTTGATGAGACTTTGGATCCTGCGAATGCTGCTGTTGCTGCACTATCTCGCCATACATATCTGGTGCTGGGACTGGCGTGGGGTTACTATTCACCTCCACGAGCACCAGCTGGCGGAAGAGGTCGTGCATGAAATTGGAGCGCTCTTGCAGTACGTCGTGACCGCTTTTGAGCCACGATACGTGCACCAGACGCGTGCTTGGTACACTACTGTTGTTGACCTCATTTGCAGTGTCAGGCGGTGAATTACCTACCGCCAAGCACGCAGCAAGTGTTGGCGCTACACACTCCGCAGGGAACACGCTCGTGAGGAACGTCACTTGGTCTGCTAGGAAGAGCGAGTTCAGTGTCCCGTGGACAAGAACAAGCGAGAACGGACTCTCAGACGCGCTCAAGTTGGCCAGCGAAGTGCTCACGTTTCTGTTTTTGATGCTCCCGTGCAGCAAAATCCGCAAAAGCTCGAGGTTTGGTCCCTGTAGGAACTGTTTGCGGGTCTTGAAGAACGTCTCTATGGTCACTTGGCGATTCGCAGCCACCTGCGTCAAGTAGAACTCGCTGAACAGACTCTGGACCAGCAACTCGTGCATCTCGACCCGGTTCTCTGCCGAACTGGTACTGCTGCTGCTGTGAAACACGCGCTTGAGCTGCTGGAGACTGTGGCGAACACTCTCGCTCGTGTGCGTCAGCGCGTTGACCAGCACGAGTCCTCGTTGCGCTCTCTGGAAAAGCTGCAGCTGCGGCTGGCTCTGGCTGCGAAGCGGCACTTCTATCGTGAGAAACCGGAGCGCGACACCACCGCCTGAGCCAAAGCCGATGAGGAACTGCGGCACCGCACCTACCCCCAGTTTCGGCTGCACGAGCCACTCGCGCGTCGTGTGCATGAGGTGCACGAGCAGTTTTCCGTACGCCTGCGCCAGGCAGTCGTTGTTCCAGATCGTCTTCTTTGGTGTTCTGGCCGGGAATCCACAGAGCAGGATCTTGCCACGCGGAAAATGGATGAGTAGCGGCCGGAAAAACGCTTCGAGCGTCTCGAGTCGCTGGAAAGCGTCAAGGAACACTGTGAACCGGAACGCTGTGAAGGCGTTTTGCTCATGAAGGTCATCATCATCCTCGGTATACTTGGACGACGACAGAGTCTTCTTCTTCTTCTGGGTGGGCGAGTCGAGCTGGTCGTCACTGATAGTATCGTGAGATAGAATCGCGTACGAGAGCGCCGCGTCGACGTCGAGATCAAACGTTTGCCATCGCGAGTCGACTGGGAACTCGAGGACCTCGCTCTGGTCGGGCTCAGGGAGGTTCAGCTTGGCAATCCCCATAGCCTTTGCTGTTGTTCCAGTAGGGTTGAGCTCTTCTGCTCCTCCATTGTGCTCATCTTCGCGGTCCAGTCCGCCGCCATAGAAAAACCGCGACGAGAGGCTTGGAGGCAGGCGTTTCATGCGCTGCTGGAGATTCTCGATCTCCTGGAGCGCGCGCTTGCTGCAGTCGTGCGCCCACGCCGGCAGCACCACCAGCGGCCGCTTCTTCCGCGTCTGGTGCGCTGCTGTCAACTTCATCCCGACGCTCGTGCCATTCAGAGATTCGAAGACGTGCTGCGCCTGATGGTACTCGTTCAGGTAGTCTCGGATGGGCGAGTTGCTGCTGCTACAGTTGTTGTTGTTGATGATGATGATACTGTCCCCACTCGGTTGCTTGCCACTGATCTTCTGCTTCTTGGAGGACTTTGCGATACTTAACGTCTTGCCACTCGCCTTCTTATTGGTACCAGCAGCGCTACTCTGCTGCTGTCGCTGTTGTACGCGCTTGTTTTCGTTCAGCGTCTCAGAACCCGTCGAGCCCGCGCGTTGATCGCTGATGCGTCCGACAAAAACTGCACAAAATCGTCCCTTGAGAAGTAGGCGCGCGATTTGCCTCTGCTGATGCGCTCGACGCAGCTCTCGGCGTCCTGTTCGTCCCAGAGCACTGCCGCGCTGCCGATGCGTAGCTCCACGACCACCGCCATGAACTCATCCACGCCAACAAGCCCCTTGTGGCGCCGGTCAAAGTGCCGGAACGATGCCGCGAGGTCGATGCCGCGCGCGTTGGCCTCGCGCAGCACGTCCACGAGCCCACCGAGGACGACGCGCTCTGCCGAACTGCTGTTGGCGCCTGTGGCTGTAGCTCTTGGTCGCTCCTGCGGCGCATCCTGACCAACTTTGCGAGAGTGCTCCATGATGGCGATACGGATAGAGAGTGTTGGAGTTTTTGGTGTCATCATGACTCTTCAAGATCGATTTGAGTATCAAAAATGCCAAAGGTATCAAAAATATAGGAGTGCATGATTCGGGATATGTCCCGTGTTTTGATCGCAGCAAAGATTTTTAACGAATCAAAAGGTGTTCATCAAATATTAATTTTAGCGAATCAGATGCGAGATCAGCAGCGTTTCCATCGAATAGCGAGGCGGGATTTGGAGAATTTTCGCGCCACTTCAACTTGCCTTTTCAAGATCGGTCACAACTTTCGAGATGACTTTGATAAGCATGAGCGAGCAGCCACGATGGAAAGTGCACACGCTTGCCCCGTTTGCAAAGTGTAGAAAATGCTCGAATGTTATGCTGACAGACGGACCTCGGGTGGAGAAGCTGCTCCTGGCGCAATCGCAGGTAATTCAGGTTGGTGTTTGGGAATGCACCCGACCGGGCCGGAAGGACCAAAGCACACTGCCCACCACCTCTGTCATTTTCCAATTTACCAACAACAATAACAACAACAGCAACGAACAACAACCCATACCAATACAACCCACCAACCAACAACATGGGCAACTTCGCATCGAGTGCATTCCGATCTGCTGCTGCTCCCTTCGAGCTCCCGAGCGACGCCGTCGTCATCGACTGCGACTGGCTTGAAGCCACGCACATACACTTCAAGGACGCCAGCACGCTCCAGTTCCTGCGCACCGAGGAGCTCAAGCCGTCCACGAGCCTGACCTCGTTCTTGGCCAAGTCCATCCCACGTGCGGCTGCGAACCCACTCTGGGTGCGCGATGCGATCCGTCTCTGCAGACACACGCTGCGCGCCTTGGTCGCAAGACCAGCGCCAGTTTCAACGACCGTGACTCCGATCACCGTCCACGACCTCATTGTCAGTGAAGAAGACACAACCGAAGACGAAGATGAGCACTTCTTCGACGAGTTTCACCAGGTATTTGAGCCCAGCGCGATGCTCAAGAAGAAGGTGCCAGTGCCAGCGTTCGTCGTCCCTTCCGACACGGCCGTGAAGACCGTCGACAAGCTGAAGAACTACGCGGCGCTCTCCAAGATGCAGTTGTTCTGCGGCGACGAAGAGAGTGACGACGAAGACGGCTTTGAAGACTGCGCGTCGTTCACGACCGAGGCCACCGACTCCCTCAGTGAGTCTGAGAACGAAGACAAGTGCTTTGGCTTCTACGACCTCGAGTGCGAAGCTCACCAAGCCGACGATGACGACGAAGCCCCAGAGGACAACGAAGTGATCTACTCTGACGACGAATACGACGGTGATGACGACTGCGAAGCGAGAGCCGAGCACCTGCTGCGCATGGCGTCGAGCTGCTCCGACGTCTCCATCTTCGTGGACGACTACCTCTGCACGTGCGGCGAGTGCCCGCAGTACAAGCTCATCGCGTACGAAGTGCAGCGTTACGGCACGTACGCCAGCGAGAAAGAGAAAGCGAGCATCACGCGCATCCTGCAGGCATTCTCGACGTACAACGAAGTGATCGGCTACGACTGCGACATGATCCCAACCGCAGAGGAGTGTCTGCAAGTGTGGGACGGCGACGAGGACCAAGCGTTCAAGTCCTTCGTGATGCTCTACGACGAAGTCCCCCACCTGTGCGCATAAGAGAGCATGCAAGCCCCCAACAACTGTATCAAGCCTCCACTGGAACCAGCCAGCGAACCACTCGGTACCGAGCCTCGGACGCAAAGCACCAAGACCCAAGTCTCAAGCCCCTAGCCTCAAGCCCAAGCACTCAGTACCCAGCAGATTGGCAGCGTGACCCCACTCCACACAGTGCTCCCTCATTACGGAACTCGTGTGTGCGTGCGCACGGGTCTATCTTCGACGAAGCAGATTGAGTCTCATTTCACTCGATTCTACTGCGTCTGAAGAGCGAGTGAGAGAGAGAAGAGTTCCCGTTTGGGTATGAAGACGCTTGGTGCGAGCCGCCATCGAAAGACGCGAAACCCTCATTACGGTCTGGCGTCTGGCAAGCGCCAAGTGTCCCCAGATGCGACTCCGATCCTCTATCTCTGTTGCTGCTGTCTGTTTTGCTGTATTGGTGCTGACTTGTGACTTGTGGCTGATGGCTGTTGGCTCTGATCTGACCCTGTGTGACGAAGACCTGCTGCTGCTCCCAAATGCTCAACTCCCCTCCCCTCCACATGCGGAGCTTTTGACGTGTACTCTAGAATCCAACCCCAGCCCATAGTTGTAGTTATTAGGAAGAACCCCTCGCTTCATATTTATTAGGAACCTACCGCCGTCCATCAAGCGAACAAC
>JAASFU010000822.1:0-14634 GCA_023333955.1 Globisporangium paroecandrum | reverse complement strand
TTAGATTTTATACTCACTCATTCTACTTGCATTTCTTAATTATTTTAATTTTGATTATCTGTTTGTTTTGGTAACAAAAAGTCCATTTTTTCGTGCGCACTAATGGGAGGTGTGACTGTATTTGTATTGTGTTTCTGGGGGTCCAGCGAGTCACCATCATCATCATTCTTCATTCAAGCGATCTCCTTCGTTGATGTTCATCGGAAGACGCCTGACGGAATCCCAACGACTACTGCAGCGGATCTCCACCAGCGCTGCCACCGCCACCACCACAGCAGCCACCACTGCTATTAGCTGGAGCAGCCGCGCCTCCTTCTTTGCAGCAGGATCGATGCAGCTCCGAGCGCGATCGCAGACGACCACAACCAGCCCAGCTGCTGCTGCTTCTGTGGTCACCACCACTGAGACGAAGACAAAGACGACCAAGAGGACAACGGCGCGCAGCCCACGAGTCACGCGAAATGCCGCTGTCGCTATCAAGGCTGAGCCTGTGATGGCTAGTGCGACCGCGAAGCAGTCGCAGAAGCGCAAGGCGGCAGCAACAGTGAAGCTGGAATATGAGATCAAGCAAGAAGGCGGCGCCTTGGAGCCGGAAGATGTGAGCTCATCGGCTGCTGCTGCTGGTGTTGATAATGTGAGTCCCGTGGCGGAGGACGTGAAGAAAGTCACGATGGCGATAAAGAAGAAGGTAAAGCGCGCGAGCAAGAGCGACGAGCTGCGCGTGAAGAGAGAGGAGCCGGAGCAGTGGGAGGCGATGCTCACGGGCATCCAGGCCATGCGCGCGAAGCGGAGCGCAGAGGTGGACACCATGGGCTGTGAGGTGCGTCTACAATTGGGCCAAGGAACCAGCTATATATATGAGTCTACGTTGGTGCTCATTGTGCAAACGTATCTATGGCTTTTGTTGCGGCGTTTATCGTGTGACTATAGATGTTCAGCGACGACAAGTATCCGCCGCACGTCTGGCGCTTCCACACGCTCGTGTCCGCGATGCTGAGCAGCCAGACGAAGGACCCAGTGAACGCCGCCGCGATGGAGCGCCTCTTGGCGCGAGAAGGAGGTACTGAAACCTACATAGTTTTTTTAGAGCCTTGCTCAGTGTGTTTGTCCACTAACCGGATCCACAATTTACAGGTCTGACAGTGCAGAGTATGCTGGACATTGACGAGAAGGAGCTGTCGCAAGTGATCCATCCAGTCGGGTTCTACCGCAACAAGGCGCGATACATCAAACAGGTTGCGTCGATCCTCAAGGCTCAAGCGTCCGAGTTCACGGGAACTACCGACCCAGAGGTGATCGACATTCCAACCACGTTTGAAGACCTGGTCGCGCTGCCGGGTGTCGGTCCGAAGATGGCGTACCTCGTGATGGACTGTGCGTGGAACAAGTACGTGAATCGGAGCTACTGCTGTGTGGTTTGTCGACCCGTAGAGCTGGCTAACCAGCGTGGTTCGTAATGGTTGTGTCAATAGTGTTGTCGGCATTTGTGTGGACACGCACGTGCACCGGATCTCGAACCGCCTCGGGTGGGTGAAAACCTGGAACATGAAGAACCCCAAGTCCCAGGACCCCGAGAAGACGCGCCAGGTAAGCTACAATAGCTCTCATTAGATCCACCCGTAGTGAATGGGAAGCTAACTTGTTGTTGTCATTGTACATTGTAGGAGCTTCAGGATTGGCTGCCGAAAAAGCACTGGGGACCGATCAACGTGCTATTGGTGGGATTCGGCCAGACAATCTGCCAGCCGCGAGGTCCGAAGTGCAGTGAGTGCACGATCAGCCATCTGTGTCCGTCGGTGAACAGCTCTGCCATTTAAGTTTAATGAGCCTAGTGAATGACGGAGCATCGAACCAAAGACAAAAAACCGAACCGTACTGATCGCTCTGGTGCGTCGTAGATCTCCTTGTACAGTGCGAAGTCAGTCGTCTACTCACTGCAGTGCTGCGGTCTTGATAGAGTACGCTTTTCAAATTGATCGCCAATCCAAGACGGCAATTCGGAGCCCGAGACTAGGATGTGGAGCGAAGCTTGGTGGTGTCCAGCCATCGAATCAACTGGATCGGGGGGCGTCGAATATGGGTGGCTCAACTGCAAGTACCGTGAGTGAAGGTCGTCATGATCCCGGTTATGCTTTTTTGTGCCGTAAACCGATTTTTCTTTGGTGTTCTTTTGTCCAGTGTCGGCCCATTCTGATGGGGCATGTGCATCCACTCTCTTCACACTCCATTTCGACAAAGAGCAGCAATGCTCGCGCTTGGTCACATTGTCATTCGAAAGTCAGCTCAGCTTCCCTCAATTAAAGCACTTTGCTGCGCTGTCGCACATCTGCCGACGCTTGACTCTCCTCCCGTTCGCGGTCTTACAATGGCGCTCTCGCAGCCACTTCGCATGAGAAAAACGCGAACGACCACATCAAGAGCAGCAACTCCTGCGACCACCACCACCACCACCACCAGGAACTCAAGTAGAAAGCGGCAATTGAAGGATACCGGCGACGCGGATGGAGTTACAAACAGTTCACGTGCTGATAAAAGCATCAAAGTGGAAACCTCCAATCCGTTGGCGGACGATGCCACTAACTTGCCGAAGAAGAAGCTCAAGCAGTTCGCCCCTGTCGTGGAAGCAGGGACCGCGGATTTGATTGCATACGAGAAAGCTACGAGGGAGAAGAGGAAACCGCGTACTAATGAAGCCGAAGCCAAAGGCAGTACTCGCATGAAGCGAGAACCGCCGATGCACTGGAAGGACATGCTCCGCATCATCCAGGAGCAGAGCAAAGCGCGAGACACGACGGTTGAAGACGCAGTCGGGTGTGCGGTGAGTCCTTGAAAGTCTTCTAGTGAGTCGTTGAACTGAACTATAGTAAGCACACGCTAACTCTCACTCTGATTCTTTTCGGACTGTGTGTCTCTAGTTCTACATCTACAACGAAGATAAGTACCCGCCCCACGTTTGGCGCTTCCAGATGCTCGTGCTCGGTATGATCAGCAGCTTGACCAAGGACCGCGTTAACGGAGAAGCGGTAGGGCGTCTCATCGACCGAGAAGGAGGTGAATCAGTGCTCGTTGTCATCAAAGTCTGACCCTTGTAACTTCAGCCATGTAACTAACTATGTCATGCGCAGGACTGACCGTGCAAGCCATGGTCAACATTGACGAGGAAGAGCTCGCGCAGCTCATCTACCCCGCTGGCTTGTTCCGCAACAAGGCCAAACATATCAAGAAGACCGCGCTGGCGCTCAAGCAGCGGGCTGAAAAACTGGGTTCCGACGTGATCGACATCCCAGGAACCTACGACGAAGTGATCGCGTTGCCGGGCGTCGGACCCAAGATCGCGAACCTCGTGATGACCGTCGCGTGGCACCAGTGAGCAACGAATGAGGCTTGAAGCTGGGATAAATGAGGCTATGATTTGTGCTGACCTGTAGGATTTGTTTTGGTTGTGCTAGGGTCATGGGCATTTGTGTGGACTCGCACGTGCATCGGGTCGCAAACCGCCTCGGATGGGTCGACACATGGAACAAGAAGAATCCGAAAGTGCAGGACCCAACAAAGACACAGCAGGTAAGACTCCGAGCCTTAGGACCTCACGCCCATTCGCGTGGTAACCAGGTGATTTGACTGGCACGCGCTGCTTGTTGATCTACTGATGATTGGTATGCAGGAGTTCGAAGACTGGCTCCCGAGAGAGTACTGGGGGCCGATCAACGTGCAAGTCGTGAGTTTCGGGCAGACGATCTGCAAGGCGCAGGCTCCGAAGTGCAAGGAGTGTCCGATGAGTCACCTCTGTCCGTCTATGAACAGCTCCACCATCTAACATGAGTATTTCGTGTGTCTAGGACTACAGGTTGGTGAGAGGAAGTGAGAGTTAGTCGATGTTGAGAATAAGAATCAGTTTCATTCCGAAAGTAGTAGGGTTTGATCCGTGAGATGCCAGTCTGTCCGTTCACACAAATACCTGACAACACCCCACTATTCCAGTTGATGAAATGACGTACACCACGTTGGATGCGAACTCCAGAGTGGTAGAGTGGACTATTTGTTCGGTATATTTGCGAGAAAGTGGAGAGACTCTCATCGGACTCGGATGAATCCAGAACACCTCCATCCACATAAGTGGGCAGCTGGTATCTCGCGAACTTTTTGATAAATCAACCCATTTGAAAAATGGCTTTATCACCTCGCATTCACACACAACCAAACCAACCAACGAGAGGGAACTTGAGCAGCCCTTCCTCTCCAAGTTTTCCACAGGCGCAACTGCATGGAGCCGCCGCAGTGGGAGCGACAAGAGAGCTGGCGACAGCGCCTCTCCCTCCTCTCGCGTCCGTGCTGGCCGTGGTTCGCTCCGGAGCAAGCGCGCGAGTCGCTGCGCTGCTGCAGCTCTGGAGTCTGCCAAGAGCCTGTGAAGCCAACCTCTTGTCGTTACTCCCTCGTCTTGTTGTGCGTGGGGTATCAACTGGTATCGACCTGTACTACTGGAAGTATCAGTGCGGCCAGGGACTGGTGGCTGTTGTGAAGCACGACAACCTCAAGATGATCAAGTGGCTGTATTTGTACTGCCCATGTGTGTTGCCGCACAACGCGATGGTTGAAGCTGCAAAGATTGGCGACTTGGGGTTACTGCAGTGGTTCGCAGCTCACCACGAGCAGATAGTGTGGATCCTACAGATGATGGATGCAGCTGCATCGACTGGACAGACCGAGGTGCTCCAGTGGCTGTACGATCGCCCGAATAGTCATGGGTGCACGACCAGGATCGCGTTTGCCTCTGCAGTTCGAAGGATCATCTAGATACTGCCAAGTGGCTTCATGATCACTATGGACATCTAGTGGCAAAACCTTTGCAAGCTGTACATGAAGCCATTCGCAATGGGCACACCGAAGTGGTCAAGTTTGTGTTCCATCGTCCTCTTCCAGTGCAGTGTGAATTCCTCATCGGCATCAACGTTGCTGCCTCCGCAGAAGACCTCGAACTGCTCCAGTGGCTCTACTCGAAATCGACAGCAGCCTCGCGTATGAGCTACAACCCAATTGACTCGGCCGCTTGTGGAGGTCACTTGCACGTTGTGCAGTGGCTGCACGAGGAGTTTCCTGCCTCAGTGGACTTGGATGCGTTGCGATCAATTGGCGGCTATGTACGTGCTTTTCTCGACTACATATTTGGCCACTCGACAAAATGCTGAAGCTGTTGACCCGCAACACTGGCGCAGAGAAGACAACAATGGGCTGCGTGCAGATTCTGTAGTCGAAGAGGAACCTGAAGCCACGAGCTGTTGAACAACCAACAGCAAAATATCTGTCCTAATTATGTTTCGTGAACGTTCTAATTCAATTTAATGTTTAGGACACCTTCTTGTCCCACGTACACGAAATAAAGCAAGATCAATTCAGCACAACTCAATTCAAAAGTGAATTGACCTGGAGCTAACTGCCCACCTACCGTAAGTACTTCAAATTCGAATTTCACAGGCGAAATCTACATCAGCATTCTAAAACCTTATACTCATAGCATCACATCCCACGATCATATTTCCGACCCAAGTCACCCGCAACAAAGTAAAGTCGCGACAGCCCATTGTGTTGTGTAGCTTCCCATTTTTGCTGGATACGAGTTGAGCCTGAGTGCTCAGTCAGTCAGTTCCCAAAGAGCGCCGCCGCAAAGCCCGCCCCGCCCCACACACGTGTCGATCGCCAACAACAGAATGTCCGAGAGCTCCACAACCGTCGCCGCCGTGCGCTCGCTGGGCATCGCGCTGGCCGCGCTGGCCGCCATCCGCCTCATCCTGGCGCGCAAGAAGGCGCTGCAGAAGAGCAAGCCCTTCCCGAGCGTGCGCACGCCGCTCAAGCGCCTGCCGCTCGACCAGATGCCCAAGCTCAAGAACGACCTGCTACTGCGCGCGCTCAAGGGCGAGAAGACCGAGCGCGTGCCCGTGTGGTGCATGCGTCAGGCCGGACGGTGCGGTTTGTGTTTGTGGGTGTCTGCTCTATGATATGGCATACCAGATGCTGATGGCTATTTCTTTCTCGTTACAGCCACTTACCAGAGTTCCGTGCGCTGCGCAACTCCGGATACGAGTTCTTCACGGTATGTGAGATGCAGAGTGTTTGGTTTTGTAGTGGACGTGTGATTTTGTGATGCTGACTTGTGCACATACGATGGCATTGTTGTTATGTTGTTGTTGTCGTTGTTGTGCAGATGTGCGGCGTCCCTGAGATCGCTGTGGAAGTGAGCTTGCAGCCACTGCGCCGCTACCACATGGACGCGGTCATCATCTTCTCCGACATCCTCGTGATCCCACAGGTAAACTAAAGTCTATCCTATCATTGCATGATTAATTTGCGTGTGGTGGGTGCACTCTGCTCACCAGACAGTGTGGACTCTTGGTACTGCTTGCTTTCTACTAGGCGATGGGCATGGAAGTCGTGATGGTGCCAGGCGTCGGCCCTGTGCTGCCAAACCCGATCCGCCACCCGGAAGACATCGCCAAGCTCGAGCTAAACCCAAATATCGAGAAGACGCTGGGTTACGTGATGGACGCGCTGAACCTCGCACGCCAGGAGATCAAGGGCGAAGTGCCTTTGATCGGCTTCGTTGGTGCGCCGCTGACGCTGCTCTGCTACATGATCGAAGGTGGCGGCAGCCGCACCAAGGCGATCCTCAAGACCTTCTTGTACCAGGTATGCTATAATCATGTGCGCGTAGTTATCGTATATACGAGTATGAGAGCTGACGCATTGCCTTGCTCTTTGCTGTCGCTACCCACAGCACCCTCAAGCCGCGCACAACCTCCTCCAGGCGGTGACTGACGTGTGCGTGAACTTCTTGATCGCGCAGCAGCGTGCCGGTGCTCAGGCGCTTCAGGTCTTTGAGAGCGTCGGCGCGGAGGTGCTGACTCAGGAGCACTACTTTGAGTTCGCGTTCCCGTACATGGCGCAGATCGCTGCGCGCGTGAAGGACGCGACCCCGGACACGCCGATCGTGTGTTTCTCCAAGGGCACACCGTACGCTTACGCGCAGCTCGCGGAGACCCAGTACGACTGCTTGGGTCTCGACTGGCAGTCGGACCCAGCCGAGGTGCGCAAGATCGTCAAGGACAAGGTGTCGCTCCAGGGCAACTTTGACTCGAGCGCGATCTACGCGTCGCCGGAGATCATTCGCGAGCAGGTGAAGAAGATGCTCAAGGCGTTCGGCACCCAGGGCTACGTGGCGAACTTTGGCCACGGCTGCTTCCCAGACATGGACCCAGCGCACGTCAACACGTTTATCAAGGCAGTGCAGGAGATCTCGCTCGAAATGAACGCCCACAACTAGAAAGAGAAGAAGGACATTATCAATCCACCACAAGGTTACAATCTATGCAGTGAAGAAAGCTGGCGGTCTGTGATTAAACAAAATGGTCCTCTCTCATACAGTTAGTTTTGGTCTCCTATAAACAAACAAGCAAAAATATAAACGACATGTTAGAGCATTGACTGCATGATCTCTTTGAAAGATGAGATTACCATAGAGTAAAGCTCAATTGTTGGCGTTGCAACTTCCCCTTTCAACCATCGAACATCAATGACGCTACTGCTCTTGCTTGAACTGATCACTCCATGCGGCATTGACCATCGCTGTCATCGACCTTGCGGTAGGATGGTGCTCGTAGAGCCACTGCAAAGTGTCCAAATGGCCGCCCCGAACAGCGCAGGTCATTGCCTGTTTGATCCGAACCACACCACATTTCGGGTGGCTGCGCAGATACTTGAGCATTACTGTTTGACCAGCCAATGCAGCTTTGTCCGCCATTAACGGGAGCCACACTGCGCTCTCGTGACGATCCGACAGCCACTCCAGCAGTTGCATATTCCCTGCCCTTGCTGCTTCCACCGTCGTGCTGTACGGCGGCATACTTGGACAGCACAAATGCAGCCACTCGTCCATCTCTAGGTTGTCATGCTTCACTGCAGAGACCAGTCCCTGGCCGCACTGATGCTTCCAGTAGTACAAGTCGACCCCGTCTGCCATCCCCTGAGTGACTAGACGAGAGAGTAGTAACACAAGGTTGGCCTCGCAGACTCGCGGAAGACTCCAGTACCAAGGAAACTCGCGGTCGAGGAACTCGCTGATCGCTGCAACGGCATGAGGCAACGCGCCGGTTTGCTCTCCAGCTTCAGTACGCAGCTCGACCAGCACAGATCTAAGTAGGTGTACAGGAGGAGTTGTCGCTGGCATAATGTTTGCCACTGCAGGTATAGTTGCCGAACGCCGCTGCATCCTATGCTAAAGCAGGGATAGAAGGTAAGCTTCAGTTATGACTGGCACTTGCGTGTCGGTGGAACGTTGGAATGCAGAGCTGGCACCAAGAGAGACTTGCGATATGGTGGCACAAACCGGTGGTGCTGGTGAGGAGGAGGCTGGTGGTGAAATGCTCTGCGATGCTGCCGCCCCGCCTATAGACGCTCGGAGCGAGCGAGCGACGGAGATCGTAGCGAATGTGAATGCTGTGGGGCTCAAGGCGACGAATGAGGTGACAAGACGCGACGCGCTGCGAGCAGTCGAAACATGCAGCAATAATGCCGTGGAAAAATGGAAGATCGCAAGTCATTCTCCTGAGAAACCTAGTTCCATACCTTGAGTTCCTGGGGGTTATTGGCCAATCAGTCATGACCCAAGGCTGCTGTTTTATGGACTTTTGCCCAACTGGTTCCCTTGTTGTTCCTTTCCGAAAAGGCACCACTCCTCACCTTTCACGACGACAGAGATGAGGGGTCGAAACTGATCCTTGACCAAATACTCATTGTGCACGTGGTTGCGATCAGCTTGCCACCATGGCAATGCAAGCCTTCTCAATCCCAGTGTGTGACTGAGCGTTCCAACGCCCACCCGCCCTAGTGCTTATAAGACTGCTGGGTGTGGACGGCAAGAGTTCATCTTGGAGTGAGCGTGGGTGGGAGTAAGTGGGGGCGCATGTTCATCATGCTTCGCTTACCCATGCTTTTGACGAGTTAGGGTTTACCACTCCTTAGGGCTGTTGGACATACGGTGTTGTCCTTCAATACTTTGCCAAACCACACAGCACACTGAGCCGGGGTACATGGATAGTGAGCATGCAGCCGGCGCACAAGTGATCTCACTCCACACTCCACATCGCTCACATTCGCATTTACCGGTAGCCGTCAAGCCAACTCGCCTCAGATTTCACGCATGAATTGATGATGACGACCATCAGCGCATGCGAGTCTAACGACGAAAAAATCAACCCAGTATTTTGAACTCACAGAATCAAACTCCCTGGATCATCCAACCATCAGACCGATCGACTCAGCTGCGCGAGGTGGCCATCTACACGTCGTCCAGTGGCTCTGCAAGCATTGCCCTGATGGGCGATGAAATCAGTGATGGGCAATGCAGCGCCATCTGGGGCTACCAGCGACACCTCGACATCGTGAAGTGGCTTCACGAGCACGACACGAAGAACTGCTCAATCGACGCGATGGATGAAGCTGCCGAGAATGACCACCTGGACACCGTCAAATGGCTGCACGAGAACCGAACCGAACGATGCACGACACGCGCGATGAACTCGGCGGCTAGAGACGATACATTGACATTGTGAGATGGCTTCATACAAATCGCAGCGAAGGGTGCACGGTAGACGCGATGGAATCCGCTGCGGAGAATGGCCATTTCGATGTGCTGCTCTTCTTGAAAGCCAATCGCAGCGAAGGCTGTTCGTGAAACGTGATCAACGGTGTTGCGCAATGTGTCACCGAGGATATGGAGACCATCCAGTGGCTCAACAGCAACTGCCCAGGTTCCGTGGACATTCACACTCTGTATTCGCGTGGCAGCTACATGCCTGCGCTCACCGATCACTTGTTCAAGCAGATCGATGCCTTCCAGCTGGCCCAAAAGATACTTCATCGAACGAATCACCTTACTGAACTTTAGAATACGCGACTGTATGCTTTTTCAATCTGAAACTGCTCGCTTCTGCTATCTAAGGTTGAAGTTATTCAGAAGGCACGCTTGTGCAGACTTCGTTTGTGTTCCCAGATGCAAGACTTCCGCGACGTTAATAGTACCCAGGAGACTACTAGTACCGTGAGCTGACTCTGAGGCTACACAAAGCCTCCTTGACATTTATAATAAAACTATATTGGCCAGCCTCATTATGCAACGCGACCAGTATGCACGTTTCCACAACCCATTCTGAGCGAGTCATTTAGTTGCTCACGTGGAGAAAAAGAGCAATGCGCTGGAAATGTTAGAGGCCACAGCATGCTTCAACATCGGCCTTACCACCATCATTACAGCTCTCGTGGAGCCATTTCGCGATTATTCAGTCGTTTTACAACTGTGTCGGCAGTTCCTGCAGCGAAATCCATTGCTTTTGCTGGGAATCCTATCGTTTATTTCCCGCGAAGTTACTCCGCCATACCGATATAGCCGTTCCTCGCAGTACCATCCGTTAGTGATCTTTCCGCCAGTCCAAAAGTGATATCTGTCCTACCAAATTGTCAATAACTGCTGGTATGTACCTGCCGCA
Organism: Globisporangium paroecandrum; assembly: GCA_023333955.1. Taxonomy (NCBI): domain Eukaryota; phylum Oomycota; class Peronosporomycetes; order Pythiales; family Pythiaceae; genus Globisporangium; species Globisporangium paroecandrum. The sequence goes on along the minus strand of JAASFU010000822.1, from coordinate 4,099 downwards.
CGATCACGACTCACTCGCCAATATCCTGAGAGCTAGAACATGAGTTATTCGGTCGTCACGGTTCGCGCGTCAACCCGCCCTGAGGATTGTCTTCTCCTTCGAAGTAAGTGTACTTTATCCAATCGACGGAATTTACCCTAGCAAATGATCGAGTAGAGCAGGCATATAGCTTGCTCCCAGCCTCATTGCGTCCATATTAAGTGAGCTAGGATAGTGCATGTGCAGTCGTTGCACAATCTCCATGTTCGCGGTACACTCAGCGACACCACCGATCGCGTTAGTGCCACACCCTTCGCTGCGGTTTGCATGCAGAAAGAGCAGGACTTCAAAGTGTCCGTGCATCGCGGCCCATCGCATAGCGTTCGTCGTGCATCCTTCGCTGCGGTTCTCATGAAGCCACTTGACAACGTCGAGATGGCCCTGCCCAGCTGCAAGGTTCATCGCCATGACGGTGCATCCCTCAGTTCGATGTTCGTGAAGCCACTTCGCGACTTCAAGATGTCCGTTTTTGGCAGCATTGTCCATAGCCTCGACTGTACATCCTTCTCCGCGACCATGAAGCCACCGGACAACGTCGAGATGTCCGTTCATCGCAGCGAGGTCCATCGCATCGGTAGTACACCCCTCGTCTCGATTGCTGTCAAGCCACTTGACGACATCGAGATGTCCCCTCATAGCAGCGGCATTCATCGCTTCGGTAGTGCATCCTTCCTCTCGATTCGCATGAAGCCACTTGAAGACGCCGAGATGGCCGTCTCTAGCTGCCCAGTTCATCGCGCCTGTCGTACACCCTTCGGTCCGGTTCTCATGTAGCCACCTCACAACCTCTAGGTGTCCATTCGCCGCAGCACAGTCCATCGCCGAAGACGAACACCCTTCACTTCGATTCTCATGCAGCCACCTCACAACGTCGAGATGGCCGTTTGCAGCTGCATAGTCCATCGCAAGCGTGCTGCGATATTTGTCAGTGCGATTATTATGATGAAGCAGCTGCTCTCGAACTGCATTGACCATCGCTCTTGCCGACCACCTAGTGGGAGCAAGACGGTACTCATGGAGCCACTGCACGACGTGCAGGTGTCCGCCTTGCGCCGCTGATTCGATTGCCTTGTACAACTGGTCGCGGACTGGAGCGGCCTTTGAGCAGATCCACTGCACCATCTCAAGGTCCCCAGCTCTCGCCGCGCAGCCTATCCCACTGAGAAAGGTTTCACCGTACAGCTGATGATGGTCGTACACAAACTTGACAACTTCAGTATGCCCGTAACGAATAGCTTCATCGACGGCTCGAACCGGCTTCGTCAAAAGATATCCGCAGTGGTCGTGAAGCCACCGCAAGGCGCCGAGATGACCTCCGCGAACTGTAGCCCCAAACACAAGATTGGCGTCGTGCATTGTTGTGTTGGGCTGGCTGTGGAGATATTGAAGCACATCCGTCTGACCAGTAGACGCTGCTGCAATCATGGGCTCCGGAAGCCACACCGCGCGCTCGTGACGATCTGCCAGCCACTTTAACAGCCACATATTCCCTGTCCTTGCGGCTTCAGTCATCGCGTTGTACGGCAGCACACTGGGACAGTACTCGTGAAGCCACTCGACCACCTTGAGATTGTCATGCTTCACAGCGGAGACGAGTCCCTTGCCGCACTGATATCTCCAGTAGTACGGGTCGACATCGTCTGATATCCCACGCGCGGCAAGACGAGGGAGTAGCGACAAGAGGTTGGCTTCACAGGCTCTTGGCAGACTCCAGAACTGCGGTAGCCCATAGTCTAGAAAGTCGCTGATCACCAAGGTGACGTGCGGCAGCGCAGAGATTCGCGCGCCTGCTGTCGAGCGAAGCGCCACCAGCACCGATGTGAGCGGGGGGTGAGGTGGCGAATCAACGCGCATTTCTATCTGCTCCTGTTCGTCCAGTTCAGTTGCTGTCCAGGCGTACATCCGTCTTCAGTTGTTGCGGATTTGAGAAATGGGTTTTGACTGATCCGAATGAGAGGTCGTCTGAGAATCTGAGTCTGAGAATATTAGGAACAGTGAATCCCAAGAGCACAGGCAAAATTGGTTAACTAATTTCACGTGTGCGCTTCTCACCAACCTAGGTGACCAAGCGTCTGCGGCAAGAAGTCGATCGTGGTTGGCTGCACGTTCACAACGACGCATTTCCTTGCAGTACCTGGGACCCCAACATGCTTGCAGTCGTCAACCTGACGAGGAGAGAAGACAATGCGCGACAGATAGGTCCCCGATCTGAACCGAATCGCATGCGGTCACGCGGTTGCATGCATGGCAACCTCGTGTGCATGTAGTAGTGCAGCCGTGTGGAAGTATATTAGCAACACTGTAGTTGATAATACCATCTTCTGTATCCAAACAAACTCCTTCATCTATGCTATTCGCCCAATTGCGCTTGGTGGGAGGTTCAGCGCCTCGGCAAACACCTGCAAGAAAGGGCATCCAAACATCCAGTCGCATCAGTTAGTACCCAGACACATTCACAGTTAGTTGGACAGAAATCGCTTTGTAGGAATCCACATCATTGTCACTAATCTCACTCACCGAGAACATCTTGCTGACGTTCTCCATGCGCCGTCGCTGCTCTTTCTCGATCGACGAGCTCTTGCTCTTGATCTGCTCCATGACTGTTCGCTGCGAGCTGCACTGGGACTCGAGCACCTCCATCTTCTTGAACAGCAGCGAGTGCTGCGAACTCATGGCCTGCACGTGGTCCTCGAGGTTCGTGCGCACGTGGAGCTGCTGTTTCTGCAGAGTACTGAATGCCTGCTCCATGAGCTTCATGTCGTCTATCCGCTGCTGGGTTTGCGCGCGGCTCTCGATCGCCTGCTTCTGCGCGATCGTGTCAAAGTTCTGCAGCCGCTCGGTCATGTCGTCGACTTGTTTCTGCCAGTGTACGCGGAGGTTGTTGGTCTCTTCGCAGACATTCGTGATCCGCGACGCGACGTCGGTCTTGAACTCATACATCTTGTTCTTCACGTCCATGACGTCGCGCTGCAGCTGCTGCATCCACTCGATGTTGTGCGAGTGCGAGGCCTTGAGGATCTCGTTGTCTTTCGCCCAGTCGCGCTCCTTCATGGACCAGATCTCCATCGTCCGCTTCAACTGCATCACCTCGGTGTGGGTCGCTTTATGTAGCTCCACCTGTCGTGTCAACAGCGCATCCATGTCGCTCAGCTTCCTCTGCGTGTCTTTGCGAAGCCCGTCGATTTCGTTCATGAGCACATCGGAAAGCGTGTCGAACACACTCTTGAGCGCTTTGATCTGAGATGTCAGGAACTCAAACGTGGCTTGGGACTCCACTTCCAGGACAAGCTGGTCTGCGGCTTCACGCTGCAGTTCCTTCACGGCGCGCTGCAGCTGGTGCATTTCGGACAGCGGCTTCTTGGTCTTCGCCATGCGCGACGCGGTCGCGAGCTTCAGCGACGACGCCATCGTTCATGCGTATAAACCTTGTAACTCAGGGAACAGATGCGCCAAGGTCAAGTAAATACCCATGCTGGAACCCCATGGTGAGGTCGCGACCGTTCAAGATCTACAGTCGAGAGCCGTTGCTGCAACTGACACGTGCAAGAAGAGTTATTAGATTTGTTAATCTGAGAATGATGATGATACCCAATGACATAGGATAGATAGCTGGACAACACACACTCGAGTGACCTGAATGCTGTCAGAAGAATACAGAGACCACCAATTTCCATAGAAGGAAACCCATGCGCTCATACAGATCAGCAAGCGTTCCAAGGCGAGGGCTGTTTGCTGTCCTCTTCCCTGTTTTGATTGTTCAAAAATATCGTTCGCCATCCATTTATCATCACCATGTGGCGCTCCGATGCAATACCTACCTCCTTGAAAAGTTTCTTTGTACAATTTTCTTCTCTCTTCTCACTCACTCATGTGTAGCGCAGCCCATAGTCGTCATCCATCAGCAGCGACGCGGCTTCCTTGTCCTCTGCGGACGTGGTCGTGGCTTCCACATCCGGATCTGCGTCCCATTGATACAGCACTTTGCCCACAAACAGGATCAGAAACGCGATCACCTCCACGTAGATCGACGCGGGGATCCAGTCGCGGATGCCGTCGTGGA
>JAASFU010000821.1:0-14640 GCA_023333955.1 Globisporangium paroecandrum | reverse complement strand
GCTGGTGTTTGGCTGAAACTTCGAATTTGGAGACGCTGAGCACACCAGATCGAAGCCGAGATGGTAAGCTTTTAGATGGTGCGCCTAAATCGCGATTCGTACTTAGGTTAGTTATGATCATTTCGTTTGCCGCAGTCTCATATATATATGAGCTCGAGAGCTCAAGGCTCTCGAGAAGTTGAGAATTTTTCATGCTGGCGTTGGGAATTCTCACCAATTCAACAAACAGGTGAGAATTCTTAGTTGGCACTGCATTGTTGCTGCGTCGCCCGTGCTGTTGTTGCGCTGCGTCGTCGTACGGCGCGAGCTCTTCGCCATCGTTGCGCGCTGTCCTGGGGGTTGGCTTCCTTTTTGTACTGTCGTTGCTGCTCCAAACAAACAGCAATTGGCTCGGATCCGGACTCGAGCCATTTCCTATTTGAGCGAGAATTCTCACCTTTTCCGATAGTTAAGCTATTGTCAATTCTCAGTATTCTTTTTTCCATTATCCAAATTACCAAATGCAAATACAAAACTTGCTGAGTGCTTCAAACTACCTGAACGTATCGACGTGCAGGTAAACAAGACTCGCACACTTCATTCCGACCCATAACATTCCCAGAGACGGTCGAAGTGTCGTTTCATGCACTGGAGGATGTGGCCGCCACGGTGAACCACCACAGTCTCGTCGTTTTTTCTGACTTCCCATTTGCTCCAGTTCAGCGAACGTGAACCGTGCAAGATATTCGCCGTCAATAATGCAAACCTGTTTGTCCAATTCCATCCAGCAACAAATGTTGAGAGACCGCAGACCGTCATCACAACCGCAATGAAAGCAAACAAGAGAACACTTACTTTGTTATCATTGTACAGCTGGAAAAACGAACTGCGATGTTGTTGCTGTTAAGCAGGTCGATCTGCAATCCGCGCAGTCCTGCTTGTCCTTCATCCATCAGAATCCGGACCTCAACGCCTTTCTCCGTCGATATGGCTCTCAGAAGCGCTCGTCGCAACTAAAACAACACACACGTCAATTATAATTAAAACACAAACATCCGCCACAAATGCTTCGAGTTGCCATTACGTATCGGTTTGCATGTGAAGCAGTAGGCACTGACGTCAATCGTTGCTGTTGCGTTGTCGATGTACTTGATCATAGACAGCAGCGACGGTCCTTCCGAGTGCGCCTTGACACAGCAGGTGCGAGCACACCCGCCACGCTCGTGAAAGTCTCGACAGGGACACGCTTTGTTGGGAAACACGAGTTCCTCGACGCATGTTGAAGACGCTCACGTCTGAGAAGAAGCCTGAGACTGAGAATTCAGGTCTCTCGAATTGCACTGTTTTTCAATGTGCATAAGCTGAGAAAATGCATATTTCTCAAACTTACACTTTTTCAAACAGCGTTTGGCTCGCATCTCGCGAAAATGCTCACAGCCTCTTTCTTTCCGAGCCAGCCCGGGTTGTGCAAAACCTCACACGCCTTTAAACCCAGAATGGTTCGGATTCTGCGGACGAACTCCAAGTTTTATATCACGATGATCGGCACAAGAATATCGAGTTAGAAATTATCTGAGGAAGACAAGACCGGATTAAAAACATCTGAGAACAAAACACCGGATAAAAAAAGAAAGTATCGGATTAAAGAGACCCATCTCGTTCTCGAGTCAACTCATTATCAAAGCTAGGTATTTACTAAACAGCAAGTGGCTTGGGTTTCTATAACAGGATAATCGATTTAGACAATTGTGCCTCATTTCCATTTTTTAGTCATCTTTGTGTGGGCGATAGGTAAGAAACCTCACTCCAAATAGCAATTGGCTCGGGTTGTGTAAACTGATATCGATTAAAGCAGCTAAGAATGAAGTGACGCCTCATTTTGGACGACTCAGAAATGTCGTTTACAGCATTCTGGACGTGCAGCGGACATTTTCGACGCTGAGGATGGTTACTGTTTGAAGGCTATCCTGGTTGCGCTCAAATCCTTGTGCGCTCGCTTTGCGAAGGCAACGAAGACATGGGCAAGCACGCGTTCGTGCGCAATGCGGTGCTGGTGTTCAGTTGGGCGACGGTGGCGAAGGAGCATGCGCTGGACGTAATCTACGGCATGGGACAGTCCATGGAGCCCGTCGTCCCTGACGGCTCCGTCATCCTCGTGGAGAAGCTCTCGCGCCGCTGGCGGGACTGGGAGCGCGGCGACGTCGTGCTGCTGCGCTCGCCCACACGCAGCAATGGCGCCACGATCTGCAAGCGCATCCTCGCACTGGTGCGTTATGTCCTTCCAAATGATTGCTGTATGAGATGCTTACTAATAAGGCGCTTGCTTGTGCTTGTGCTTGTGTGTGGTCATTGCGTGTGTCGTTTTGGTAGGAGGGTGACGTGGTGCAGCTCCAGCCGCGCTTCGACCAGAGCCGACAGGAGACGATCACGGTGCCCAAGGGCCACGTGTGGGTCGAAGGCGACAACCCGACGCTGTCGGTGGACTCACGGCACATCGGTGCCGTCCCCGCTGCGCTGGTTCTCGGACGCGCGCGAGCGATTGTGAGTAGTGTACACATAAGTCTCGTTTGTGGTGACTCGGTTGTGAATGTGTGAGTGTGCGACCCCATGAACTGACCAGTGCTGTCGAATTCTGCGCGCTTGCTTGCGTGTAGGCGTGGCCGTTTGACCGAGCGTCCGTGATTCGATAGAGAGGGAGATGGTGTTGATACAATGGCGGCTAAATGTGTTGACTGGAATGGAGCCTGCAGGTTATGGAGATTAAAAGCTACAGTGTGGAGTGTGCAATACCTATCTATTATCCCATTTCAGCGCCGCACTACGCTAGATGTCAACAATCACTACAGTAGACTTGCTTTTCTCGTCATTGTCTGTATTACGGTTTGGCTCTCTCTCTCTCTCTCTCTCTCATTCTTATTCTCATTCTCATTCTCGTTCTGCACGCTCTCACTGGCGCTTCGGAAATGAAGAGGTGAGCGCCACTCATTCTATTCGCCATTATCATGTCGTCGCAGCATCTGCGCGCTTCTCGCCGCAATTGGAGCAGAACCTGGCGGTCGGCGGCTGGAACGCAGTGGAGCAGTGCGGACAAATGGCGATCTGGATCTTGGGCGCCGGCGTCGCGCTCGCCACAAACGTCGTCGTGCTGGCCTGCCACTTGGCCTCCTGCTCGCGTAGCTTGGCCTGGTAGACCGAATGGTAGTAGTCCATGCGCTCGAGCTCTTCTCTCGCGTCCACCAGCAGACTGCGGATGCGCGCCGGGTCCTGCACGTCCGCGTCGTGGCGGAACTTCATCTTGACGTACGCGCGCATCATCTCGCGCTGCTCCCACGCGGGGCAGCGGCGCGCCGAGCGCAGGCACTGCGCGTAGAGCCCCAGCACCTGCCGCTTCAGGATGGTTCGCGCGGCGCTGGTTGCCATCGCTATTTGTCAAACGAAGCGAAGATATGGAAAGGTCCTTTCGCCTTTCCGAACGACGGCGCGACCTCGGTGATTTCACTATGGGTCTCGTCTGCTTAAATCTGTGCCAAAATACCGTCCATAGTGACGAAAGTGAATAGTATGGAGTTTTGTATGACTTCCTATTGCAGCACAATTTTGTCACTTGACAACTTTATTAATGGCTAAAGCAACAAGACTAGCCAGTCAACACACAAGCAGCGCTGAGCGTATTAATTTACGGAGAATACAAATGAAAAGAGAAAGAAGAATAGTGACCAAATGAATCGCGACACCGAGCCATTTTGATTTGACCGAATGAATCGCGACACTGAGCCACCATTTGAATTGCCTCGACTCGTTTGCTCCTTGCCTTGCCTCGCCTCACCTTGCCTGCCCACCGCTCGCTCGCTCAACCAGACCGCAGGAACGCAGCAACAACAAGCCGAGAAGATGTCGTCGGGATTCGGATTCAAGGGCCGCGAGGGCCGATGCTACCGCTTCTGGAAGGACGTTGAGGAGTGCAGCGTACGTCTCCTTGTGCTACTAGCGTGTGTGTGTGATGTGTACTTGTGGCGTCATGCTCACGCTCTCTCTTCCCTATCTCTTGTTGCTTCCTCCAGAAAAACACCGAGTTCTCGGGCCAGTGCGGCAAGCAAGTGGAAGACTACTTGGAGTGCTTACATCACAAGAAGGAGGTAATGTGGTGCTACTTCTGTACAGAAGGGCTGCTGATTGTGTGTGCAGGCTGCGAATACTGACATGCGAATATCATTGTTATTATTCTTTGTGCAGCTCACCCGCATGAACGCGATCGTCGTGCAGAAGGAGAAGCAAGAAGCTGCGGCCCACGGCGGCGGCGCGGACGAGGGCCACGGGCATTAATTTAGATTCCTCGTCGGTCGGCCGCGAAACACAAGAGCCGCGTACACAAGCGATTACAAAGAGAGCTGTCGTCGCGACTCAGAAAAGAAGGGAGCAGCAGCAGCGGGATGGCGATTGAGGATGCGCTGGATGGACCACCAGAACCCGCGGCTGCTGGCTGGTTGCATCAGAATGGAGAGCAAGCAGAAGGAGATCAAAACACACCAAAAAAAATCAGTGAAGAAGACAAACAGACACAGGGAGAGACACGCAGCTGTTGCCGCCTTTTGAGTGCATGAATGGAATTCAAAAGGAAGAGACGTGTGTGAGTGTGTGAGCGATCTTTTCTGCTTGTCTGTTGTGTATGCCCTTGTGCGCCTATGAAATGTGTGCGATTATGGTTCTCCCCAAGCTTTTCCTGTTTGTTCTTAGCAGCACGACGACATTTCCCAGATGCCTACAGGTTTACACGCGCCGCGCTTCCATCAAACGCTAGCAAGAGTAGCGAAGATCGCCACAACAAGTGCAGGTCATCCCTCTCGTTTGCTGGGTTTCCTACTCATTTACTCTCGCTTGCTTTTAGGTTTCCTTCTGATAGCCATGATCCAGCTACACTCAAGCTCATTACGTCAAACGAAAGAGCGATATCGTAGGTCCTGGATGAGCTCAAGACAAAAAGCTCAAGCAAGCCACCAGGAAATCAGCCACCATCGGCGCAACCACTCCAACCAAATCCATTTGTCAAGAGCGCACAATCCCAAATTTCTTCTACGAATCGCGCACAACCCGGACGCCACTCGCAAGACCGCCATGCGCGTGTTGAGTGCGTCCACCAATGGAGATCGCTTTTTGCAAACGGGGATACCTGGACATCTGCTTGTCGAAAGCTGTACTTTCCCGAAATCGATCATGCCATTAAAAAAAACTATCGGCAATCGAGCACGCTCTTTGGGAAAGCTGGTCAGCCCCATGCCACCACGTAGACCTAGCAACAACAGAGGCACTGTATACGCGTGGTCATGCGCTGTGCTTTTGCGGCCTGTGCCATGCCATTTCGTATTGTCCACCGCATTTGCTCCATGCAAAGTGTGTTGGCTAATTGCCCACCTCTCCTGCTACGTGTTGAAGCAGGTCGCATACCTTCGTGCAACCTCTCATTCGAAACATTGCCTTTTCGTTTTCTGAGCAGCAAACACAACGTCGGAAGGAAAGTGGGAAAGCATGGAAAGAAAGCGTCAGTCAGTTTGCACCAAGCGAAAGCAAGAAGGATAAGGAGCCACCACGAGAGAAAGCAAAGCCCATTGAGCGACTGGAGGCGGCAAGTGTGAGCAGATACATAGCACCACCACACAGCAGCGTACAGTACGAGCGAGCGTCTGCGATTTGTGTCCGCATTGCCATTTGCGTGCGACTGATTGCGCGGTTGAAAATCGTGCGCTTTACGACTGTGGAAGATCCACATTTGCCACCAGCGCCGCTCCCTGCTTTGTATAAATACCAGCGAATCGGACGACGTCACCACCACCCACACAGACAGGGAATAAAATAGCAGCAGCAGTGACAACGCGAGTGTGCAAGAGGCAGATCGACATCGGCACCGCCCTCTCACTCACAGTGTGACTCTACAAGGCGACCGACCGACAGACAGATTTGGCTGGCCGGTTAGCTCACGAGAGAGCAAGGTGTCACGCCGCGCCATCGCGATGGATAAGTACGAGGAGATCAAGTGCATCGGCCGCGGCAGCTACGGCACCGCACACCTGGTGACGCTCCGCGGCTCGAACGAGAAGTACGTGGTCAAGAAGATCCCGACGGAGCTGCTCACAGAGAAGGAGAAGGCGCAGTCGTTCCGCGAAGTGGAGCTGCTCGCGAAGCTCAACCACCCGAATGTCGTCGAATACCGCGAAAACTTTGTCGAGAAGGACGTGATCCACATCGTCATGGCGTACTGCGACGGCGGCGACCTCGCCGAGAAGATCCGCGAGCGCGTGAACCTGCTGGAGAAGACGCCAGTGGGTGACGGCGAGAGCCGACAGCGCGCATACTTTGACATCGGCCAGATCCTCGACTGGTTCGTGCAGATGGCGATGGCAATCAAGTATCTGCACCAGCAGCGCATCCTGCACCGGGACCTCAAGACGAGCAACATCTTCCTCACGACCGAGAACGTGATCAAGCTGGGTGACTTTGGCATCGCAAAGACGCTCGACTCGACGCTCGACCAGGCGAAGACCGTCGTGGGCACACCCTATTACATGAGTCCCGAAGTGTGCGAGAACAAGCCGTACTCGTACTCGAGCGACGTCTGGTCGCTCGGCTGCGTGTTGTACGAGATGTGCGCGCTCAAGCACGCGTTCGACGCGCCAAACATCATCAGTCTCATTTTCACCATTGTGCGCAAAGAGGTGAGTCCAATGTCCTTTACACTGTGAAAGTGCCATCGAACAGTTATTAATATAGATATACCTTGTGATGCGTAGTGCGCGCCACTTCCCGGACATTTCGACAGCGAGATCTCGGGTCTGCTCAGGAAACTGCTCGACAAATCTCCTGAAAACCGGCCGTCGATGGACCAGATCTTCATGATTCCGTACATCCGCAACCACATGGAAGGATTGGTGGCTTCGGGAGGATCGCTGCGCGTCAACTCGATGGTGCGTCGGCCTCTGGGCGGACCGCCGAAGCGACGAGTACACGCGAAGAACATGATGATGCGGCGTTCGTCCATCGAAAGCATCAAACGGAAACCGCGACCAACAACCTCAACCTCGGAGTCATCATCATCGTCACAGCGCACAGCAGCAGCACAATGGGTCCCAATCACGCCCCTGGACTCGGATGAGTATTATTTGAATCAGACCGAGCGAGAAAATGATCGGGAGCTGCTCGATGCGAGCATCCTGGAAGAATCGCAATTGGACCTGCGTGCTCCCGAGCGAAGCCGGACACCTGAGTCAGGCGTCCGGCTCAGGCGACCTGAGCCGCTGGTGTACTTTGCAGAAGAGACCAAGCCCCAAGGAGTTGCCAATTTGCCTGAGCGACAGCAAGTGCGAGGGTACAATAAACAAGTCACCGCGTGGGGAGACGAGCCTTCGCCATCGACAGATCAGAGTTATGAAGCTGAGCAAGAGTATGATGGTGAAGATGGTGTCGAAGAAGACATCGATTCGCGGTTCCAGGCTGAGGCGGAAGAGTTGATGAACCCGAATTTCGAGAATGAGTACAGCGAGGAGTGCATGGACAGTCTGCAGATCTACTACAGCTCCAAGTCATCCAAGGCGAAGAGCAGCAGGCGAGAAAATGCGCGTTTCCGAGCGCAAAAGCAAGGCTCTGAGTGTCGAAAGTCTCCTGCTTCATCACCGTTTCGTCCAATTCGCGCATTCCAGGCAGACGACGAATGCCACGGCGGAGATGAACTGGAAGGCGAACAGACGCATCGAGTGCTGGCTCCAAAGCGATTGTTCCCGCTCCATGCTAATGGCGACTCGACTGTGACCATTGTCGAACCAAATTCATCATCCTCGGTTGATGCGTACGAACAATGGGGGAGAGACGCAGCACATGACGACGCGACGCTACTGCAGCTTGAAGAGGTGTCTTTCAACGCGGAAGCGATGGACAATATCGAGATGCGCGAGTCCAGCGTCTCGCTCAGCGACAGCGGGATCCTTCGTGTTCTGGAAGAGGAAGCCGATAGCTCCTGTGACGATGACGACGATGACAGCAGCGGTAATGGCGACGACAGCGGCGACGAGGGGAACGACTACACATCGCTCAGCGAGTACGAAGCCGAAGAGAACTACTACAGCGACGACTCGGACTTTTACGAAGAGAACGACACGCAGTACAGCGACGACTTTGAAGACGGCGATGCCGAGGTCATCGAGTACGCGAACGACGAATTTTCTCCTGACGACTCGTTCGACGGCGACTATCAGGTCTCATTGGTGCTGCCCTCTGTTGGGACTGCTGGTGGTGGTGGAGCTGCTAATGGCTCAGCGCGACCAGCGCTGTCGCTCTCGCCGACGAGCAAGAAGCAGCAAAAGCCGCCGACCGAGGTTCAGTGGGTCATGCGGAACGTCGCGCAGAGTCTCCTGCAGAGCCACGACGACCTCACCGTCGCCTAAACAAAACCATCCTCATTGTCAGTCCGTCAGTTCATCTAATCTGTTACCATCGTCGTAGTTTCAATATGTAGAACGTCTTCTTTTTCTTTTCTTCAAATTAATACGAGCCCTCAGCTCTCTCATTTGCTTTCTTGTACGGTACATCCTCAACGGCGCACTTGTTCATTCGGCGCAGCTCGGAATGCCGTAATTGCGTCGCTTCCGCATCGCAAATCGAGCTCCTGACCGGCGGGCACGAAGAATACCGAGCCTTTCACTAACTTGAATGGGGTCGCGTCTTCCTCCCCACTGCACGTGCCGTTGGCACTTCCCGAAATCACGAGCACCACGGACGGCGCGTCGATCGTGCGTAGCGCATAGTGCTGGTACGACGCGATCTCAATCGCCTCCACTTGGAACTCGGGCACGGGCGCCGTGTACATGCGCGCCATCTCGTCGATCTTGTCGCCCGAGAAGATCGCAGGCGGTCCCGTTCTGTATCACCAAATGCCCATCACACCACAAAAGCAACAATGTGAGGACTTCATGCAAACCAGTAGAGCCCAGCAACTACAAGCACATGTATACAGGATTCGTACCGGTACGTGAGCATCTGATGCAGCGTGACTTTGTCGATGAACTTTGGTGTCAATCCCGCGCGCACGACGTTGTCCGAGCACGCCATGCACTCAATGCAGTCCCCAGATAAATAAGCGTGCGGTTCATTGGCGCCGAGGTACACGGCTTCACCCGGCTGCAGCGTCAGGTAGTTTAGGATGTACGGGCAAAAGCAGCCAATATCGTCACGGTACTCCTCGTACAGGCGCAGCACGAGCGCTTCCACGGGCGTCAGCGCATTAGTGTCGTCTTGCAAGCGCTTCTGCAATCGCGCGCGCAGGTGCTTGAGCTGCAGTGCCACGGTCTCTGTGTCTGTGTAGATGAAGCTCTTGAAGAATGCGCGCAGCGACGCGTCATCCTGTTTGGCGATGAACTGCTGGACGACTGCACACAGGTCATGAATAGGCAAATCGCAACAAGATGTCAGAATCGCATGTACAACAAAGACAATCGCACGCATTGTCTATGCTGCATCACAAAATATTCGCTTACCGTCTTCGTCGACGAGAGCGCGCAGCTCTGGCACGGCGCCAAGGTTCTCGACAATCTCGCTGATCGTTCGGAATTGCGACCTGCACCCGCCAAACAAACGACAGTCGCAATGTTAGAAGGGCCACGATTCCACTTGCATTACGAGGCGGTCAAGAACTCGCAGATAAACATTCGCAGGCAACTTACAGAGCTTCGAATCGCGTGAGCGCAATCGCCATCTCCGGTTTGTGGTTCGCGTCCTTATATAACTCGGGCTTGGTCGCGTGTAGCTGTCGCGCGAGCTCTACGTCCGGGTGCGCCTGGATCGACAGCGCCTTTTGCACCGAGAGCACCTTAAATAAAAATGGCAAGTCGCCTGGAGTGGACCCCATTGCCTCTGGGTGCGCCTGCTCGTCGGCAATGATGCGTCACACATGGTCAGGATCTTCATGCAATGGCAGCAGCAGTAGCAGCATGGAGGTTCTCATGCTCACCTTCAGCCAGTCCTCCAGCAGCTCTGCTGGCTTTCCGTCGCGCACCACTCGAGAAGGTCCGTTTGGGTGTGTTCCCATCCTGCACATGCATCAAAGCAGCACAATCAATTCACGTCAGTCGGCATGTTCAACATGCAACGAGCAGCAGCAATGACCATTGAGCAATGATCGGTGCCGTACCAGAACTCTGCGTACTTGCTCTCCGGGTCGACTTGGAACGCCGGATCGCCTCCAGCCTACACACGTGCATGCATTCACACAGTAAAGTTGTCAGCTCATTGACCATCAACTAGCGCAACGTAACGCACAAAATGACTTGCATCTCCCTCCTTGTACCTTGAGCTGCGCGACGAAGCTCTCGCTGCCGGGTTTGCCCCACGCGTAGGACTGCACGACGCAGTGCAGTTCGGGCATCGTGACGAATCGTTGGAAGTGGTGCTTGTGAGGAAGGGGGCAAATGGCGCAATGGCACACGTCCGCGCACGCGTAAGTTCGCTTGTGGGCGGGAGCTCTTCGGTCGGACACGCGAGAGTCCTACACTTTCTGCACCCGCGCGTGCTTGACAGACAAGATGACAATGGGGCGATCCTTTGAGCACGGCAAGCAGCGCACTTAACCGAGGAGGCAGGAGGGACCGGGCGGGACGACGTCCATTTTTTGTATGGACAGTTCTCTGTGCGCGGCGACAGACAGGGGCGGTTAGGGTGGTGAATCAAGTTCCATAAAACGCACAGCCCAGATGGTTCCACCCAAGCACCGCACCTAAGCGGGAGCGACCCACACTCTAACCCGGCATTCATTTGGCTGGTCAAAGCGTCACACTCACACACACACACACTGATCCAGATTCAGTCAATCAGACACACAAGCAAGCAAAAAGCGCAACAACATGGCCAAGCTCTGTCAGGTGTGCACGACCGGAGAGGCCAAGTACAAGTGCCCCGCATGCCGCGCGCCGTACTGTAGCGCCGCCTGCTACAAGGCGCACAAGGAGGTCCCGTGCGCAGCGCCAGCAGCAGCGGCAGCGGCATCAACAGCATCAACAGCCCTAGCGAGCGCCAACGGCCATCAACAGCACCAACACCCCCAGCAACCATCACTCTCGGCGCACTCCAGAAATTCAGAGCACCACCATGAAGAGCTCAAAGTGGATGCAGCGCAGCTTCTGTCCACCGATCAGCTCGAGGTGCTGCGCGCGTTACCCATTGTGAGCACGTCGGTGGAGAACCCAGCGATCCGCACGCTGCTCACCAAGGTATGTTTGTGTGTGCGTGTTGCTTCTGCTTGGCTGCTTGGTGATGGGACATTTTGGCGTCATCGTCATCGGCACCTCTCTTTTTTCTGCTTGGTGCGGCTTTCCTTCCATGTGGCGGGTCTTTGATGGCTAACGGATTGTTTATTTCTTGCGCATGCACTACTTGCCAACACCCGCCTCACTCTCTGCTGCTGTGCCGTACTGCATGCTTGCACGCTTTTTGCTTCGCGTCTTTGCTTGCTTGCTGAAGATCGACACGAGCGGCAATCGCCTGAAAGAGTTGGAGAAAGCGCTGTTGGACTCGACGTTCGCGAACTTCATGTACCAGACGCTGGACCAAGTCCATGCGAAGACAACATAGAGAGAAATATCGCTTCATTGAGGGTATCATGCTAGAAATACGCGAGTTCAATGCCTACGGCAGTTCACGAGGACGTTACTGTTGCACTCAGCGTTTGCAGTTTGTCATATATATATCGAGATGAGCATCTAGACTGCTTTGGGAATAATGTTACTGATGTGTGAAGCTCGTTTTTGGTGCTTTCACATCGCTTCGCGAAGAAGTGTTCACTGCATGCTCACTCATCTTATTGGAACGTTGGAACTCTTGAAGATCGTTCATGAGTCTGTACATGTACCGTAGCTACCAAAACAACCTTCCAGCCTTTTGTCGGATACCCTTGTGTGGATATTATATATGCAGGGTTATTATGAAACTTACAGCACGAAAACGGACCTCTTTGAAGTGGGGTGGGGAGTGTTCAAAGAAGACAGACACAGGGCGAGCAAGCAGCATGGCGCGCCGCGGCTTCTCGACGTTCATGAACTCGCTCGTGCCGATGGTGCTGGAGCAGTCTCCGCGCGGCGAGCGCGTGTTCGACATCTACTCGCGCCTGCTCAAGGAGCGCATCGTGTTTGTGCATGGGCCAGTGAACGACTCGATGGCATCAGTCGTCACGGCGCAGCTGCTCTTCCTCGAGTCGGAACACCCGGAGAAGGACGTGTTCATGTACATCAACAGCCCCGGTGGGATCGTGAGCTCCGGGCTCGCGATCTACGACACGATGCAGTACATCCACCCGAAGGTCAACACGCTCTGCATGGGCCAAGCGGCGTCCATGGGAGCGCTACTGCTCGCGGGCGGCGCTCCTGGCGCGCGCTTTGCGCTGCCGAACTCCAGAGTGCGTCATGTTGCTGTTGTTGTTTTCATCAGCTGAAGCTTGCTGGGTACACTGACATTTGCATGACACCATTTCTGGTTCATTTGTGATATTGCAGATCATGATCCACCAGCCGTCGGGCGGCGCGCAGGGCATGGCGAGCGACATCGCGATCCAGGCGGAGGAGATCATCAAGCTTCGCGCAAGGTATGGTAGCTTTTCAAAGTCGCAACTTGCTCGTAGCGCTTTTGTAGCGTGGTTGCTGATTGTTGAATTATGTGGACGTCGGCAGGTTGAACGGACTCTTTGTCAAGCACACGGGGAAACCCCTCCAGGCGATCGAGAAGGCGATGGATCGCGATCTTTTCATGGAGCCAAGTGAGGCAGTAGACTTTGGGATCATCGACTCCATCATGGAGAAGCGCAACCTCCCTGCGTCTGAACATTAGCCACGTGAGTAAGTCTCTCTGGGTGTGTCTGTGACGGACAGTGGGGGGACCTCATAGAGCTCCTCTCCAGCTCCTTTTTGTTGCCAACTTGTATCACATGTTCCCCAATACACAACAAACATACACACATAAACAAACAAAAAATGACGATACAGACATCCAAACAACTGCTGCGAGTGCTTCAATATGAAAAGAAGGGAAAGTGTCGATATTTGTTTGCTGGCATTGGCTGCTGATTACGAGCGCCATACTCTGCTGTTCTTCTTGCTTGTTCTCCATTCCTTCCTGGCAGTTCTCACGACCAGCAGTAGGCAGCAGAGGTTCACCGACTGACTGACTGACTGGCTGGCTGTTTGGTTCGTGTCTTCTCTCGCTTATTCGTCAAGTTCGCCTTCTGGCTCATCAGCCAAGCCCAACTCCCACGACAGGTCTGGGAGGTTGTTGCCGCGCTTCGCCTGCAATACGGAAATTAAAAGAAAACACGCACGCATTATTCGTCAGTCGCCAGCAACCCCATGAACACGATCCTCGCATGTACGTATAAACGAAGAGAAATATAGGTGGCTCCTCATCGCATCGCTCCCGATATGAACTGTTCACATCACGTGACGACACCAGCAACCAAGTGATAGATAAAGCCAAGTCCATTCCTACGTGAAACGCACCGCTTGTCTCCAGGAGTCTGGGTTGTACACCGTGATGACACCCATGAGCGTGAGCAGTCCGCCGAGCGCGACGCCGAGGTGCTTGAGTGCTTGGTACTTTGGGATGTGTGGCGCGTCAAAGTCGATGAGCGTCTCGGGGGCCACGCCGTCGTTCCACACCAGCTCGGCCTCTTCGTGCAGCGGCTGCGATGGCGCGGCGATACGCGCAAACGGTGGTGGAGGCGGGCGGTGGTGACCGCCGCCGCCGCGCGTGATCTGCGCGCTTCGTCGGATGGCGACGCTCATGCCGCCGCGGAGGGCGCTGCTGATCGCCTGGGAGCTCATACTGGCGCGTTCTTCTCGGTCCTGATCGCAAACTCGCCGTCCGTTCCGTCGGTCCCCTCCTCCTCTCTCAATGCGTTTGACGCCGTTCGCTTGTGCAGCGCGATTTCATTTGGGTAAAGTATAGCTCTTTTAACCAGCGATTTCAAGGCAAAAGTGGGTATTTTGTATCAGCTAACCTAGTCACCGGTTCTTAATAAGTATACCAGTTTAGATACCGGTATCAAAGGTTAAGAGTGAAGATGCTGATTGGCTAAAACCTTGTCCTAGCACAATGATTTGGTGAAATTATATTTTCCAGAATTAGGGAGACTTTTTAGAAACCTTCGCCAATATTTGAATATGACAAAAATGAGCTTTACAGTGCGCGCCAATAAAACGTGAAAATGGTGACTTCTGTGGATATATTGGACAATAACACGATTGAGAAAAGAAAAAAGGCCTCGTTTTATAACCAATCACGAAAGCAGTCTCATTCGACTGCTTTCGGCGAAAAAAACGCATTTTTGACTGAGCTACTGTCAGAAAGCTGGTTTGACAGGCACCGGTAATATATAAAAATCTATATGACTGCCGTGAAAATTTGAGCCACCCGTTCGGATTGCTGTTTCAGAGGATGGAAGGTGGCTTTTTATGATTCCCGCATTTTCTACTATCTATTTGGTCTTTTTCGCTGTCGGGGTATCATGGGGGCGTCGGAGCTGTCGCCAGAGGAACGGAAGTCCATTTTGGTCCTCCACGACGCCGGTTTGACGTTCTCGGCGATATCTAACGCGGCAAAACGCTCCATCGGTGTGTGCCACAAGGTTATCAAGGCGCG
>JAASFU010000820.1:0-14650 GCA_023333955.1 Globisporangium paroecandrum | reverse complement strand
CGTGTCACGCTCCTTTCCGCGTCTTTACGAGGGAAACTAGTGGAAAGGGGACGTTGGACGCAGAGTTCATCGCTGTTCTCTACCTCCTCTACTCTCCTAGACTATCTCAGTCGGCCATGCGAGCCCCATTAAATCTAATTTATTCGGTCATTTGCCTCCAACCACACAAGTACCATTTCATTAATCACAGATAAACAGATTTCTTTCATCATCAAGTCTACTTTACTCCGAATTCATCGTCATGATTTCATTGCCAGTCTGAAATTCGAAGAGCTACTTCCTGAGAAGTGCGACTGCACACACAATTCCACCTGAAGGACGGTAGCGGTGCGAGGCTGCGCTATGACCTTCAGTTTCCAAAGCTGAACCAGTTTCCTCCTGGCCGGAGACCAAACCGCTGCTGACGATCGAGAGCTCGGTTTCGTGCCGCAGGTTGGCGAACAGCAACACTTGGTCTCTCGCGCGCAGCTTGAGCTGGTACTCCTTGAGCAGATGGATCGCCGTGGTGTCGACGTCATTCATGCGGGACCCGTCGATGACTGCGCCGGGGATGCGCCCGCGCGCCTTCGCGACCTGCAGATCCTTCTCGATCGCGTGGATCAGGTGCCTCGCATTGCCAAAGTACAGATCCTGCTCCATGCGCACGACGAGCACGTCTGGGAGCTCCACTGGCTCCACCGATTTCTCAGACTCTGTTTGAAACTGGTAGTTACATGTACTGGTGGTGCTATCGGTCTCATCTTGAAACTCGCGTATCTTGGCAAACGACCCATCTGGTAGCTGGCCCATGATGAACACCGGCGGCTTCTTCGTGCGCACCATGATCTCCACCAGCGACGCCATGAGCGAGAGCACGAGTCCATATAAGAGTCCGAAGCAGAGTGTGCCGACAAAAGACCCCGCCCAGACGTAGAACTCGTGATTCCGCACTTGGCGAAGCCACTTTGGCTCGGAAAAGTCGATCAGCGTGAGTGCCGAGAGCAGGATGATCACCGACAGCGGCGCCTGTGGCAGGTAGTAGAGCGGACCGGTGAAGAATAAGATCGTCAGGATCACGAGTACCGCGGTGATCATGGACGCCAGCGGCGTGTGTGCGCTTTGCGAGTTGACAGCGCTGCGTGACATGCCCGCGCTTGAGGGCATACCCTGGAAGAACGATGCGCCGAGATTCGTGAAGCCCAGCCCCAGGAGCTCCTGGTTCGGCGAGATCTCGTAGCCATCCTTGATGGCGATCTTGCTCCCCGTGGCGACACTCGACATGAAGAAGATGACGGCGATCACGATCGAGTTTGTGGCAACCGTCTGGAGGCGGTCCCAGGCGATGAGATCGCCAAGCGCAGCGGGCGGGAACACGGGATGCGGGAGTCCTTTGTGCACAGCACCAGTGAGTTTAAGGTTGTCTTCGCCCAGGGACACGCCGACGAGGACCCCCAGCACACACACGAGGAGTGCGCCACCGTCGCACAGCAGCGTGCTCAGGAACAGCACTCGCGGTCTCTCGATCAGGTAGGTCACAAGAAAACTCGACGAGGTTGGTGTACCTGACTTGAGTTGAGAGCCCTGTTGGCTGATGATGTTGCCCTGACCCTGTATCAATCGGACCTTGTCCGTCGAACTAGACGAAGGTGCTCGCTCGCTGCACTTTGACTTATCCATGCGCACATCAGCCGAGTCGTGGAGCTGCAGGTTAATGATCTCATCCATGTCCCCATCGCTCTCTTGCGTCTCTTCGACAGAGTCATGCGGGGCGGTTGAATCGCTGCTGCTCGTTGCAAAGATCTTGAAGTTCGCAGCAGTACCATGCGTTCGCTTCCGCGCATCTGCGATCTGCTGGAGCTGCGCGCGGAGCTTCTTGCAGATGTAGAGCACGCAAATGGAGAAAATCCCAAGCAGGAGCGAGTTCCTGTTCGTCTCCGGTAGCGTGCCGATGATCTCAATGACCGTGAACATCGTCAAGTTCGAGGAGCTCAGCGAGATGCCGAGCCAGGGCGGGATCTGCGAGGTCACGATGAGGAACGCTGTCGCCGTGACGTAGCCATGCATGGACGTGTGCGAGAAGAAGCTCACGAGTCCACCTTGGTGCAGCAAACCAGCGAGGATCATGAGCACACCCGTGAAGAAGGTGAGCAGGATGCCCATCGCGACACGCTCCTCCAGGCTCTGGATGTCCACCGAGCGCAGCATCACACCCACGAGGAGACTTCCCTCGGAGGCATTTGCGACCGAGAGCGCGCGGGATGAACCGAAGAGCGGGTAGATTAGCGGCGCGATCGCCGCCGTGTAGAGTCAGTACTGACCCGGGACGCCCATCATGGCCGCGAGCGACATCTCCTGCGGCACAAGCATCACGCCGACCGTGAAACCGGCGATGGTGTCGTGCTTGAGGTCGCGGCGGACGTTGTAGCGCGGCAGCCAGTCGAGGATCGGCATGCGCTTGTGCCAGAAGGCGCTCCACTGCTCGCACGCAGCAGCTGACGCCATGGCTGGAGAGATAGATGACTAGAATTAGTTGACCTCTGGTGTCTGGCAATTGAAGGGATGGGACGACAGACGAAGTCTTGAAGTTACTACCGCAAAAGTGGAAATGACGAGAAAGGATGCTGAGTGGGGTTCTTTTTTTTCTCTCTCTCTCGCTCGCACAATCGCATCCCTTTGTTTGTATTCAAAGATAAGAATGCGATCTGGTGTCGTGTCATTGCGCAGGACTAGCATCAGTAGGAGTCACACAAATAATCACAAGTCTAAATCCAGGCTAAGCTGCTGTTATCTGTGGTCAACAAACTCTCTGTCCCTACTTCAAGTTTACCAGCCAGAAAATGTCTTTGCCATCTCATCTTATGGTACCACTAAATTGGAGGCAGCTTGAGCATCGGGATCTTATTCTTGCTCGCCACCGCTTTCAGTTTCTCCTGCTCTTCGTCCCAGTACTGCGGCGGGTACCAGCTCATCTCGCCCGTGACCGTGTGCTCGTAGTAGATCGCGTCCATGTACATGTCGGCCCTCTGCACCCACTTGTTGGCCTCCAGGCGCGTGAGTTGCTCCTCCAGCACCTTGTTCTGCACCTCGATCTGCTTCATCCGTTCGAGCTTCTCCCTCAGTTTGTTCGCGTTCTCGCGGTTCTCGCGCATGAGGTCGCGCCAGGCTTCGAAAACCGCGCGATTGCCCAGTCCCATCCAGAGCTTGAGCGCCGAGCGCATCTGCAGGAATTCGTGCGTTGCCTTTTGCGAGACGCGCTCGCATTTCTCGGTCACATACGCGCCGCGAATCGAGTTCTGATAAAGCACCACGAGCTCTTCTTCGCTCACGTCCTTCTCTTCGCCGAGCTCTCGCTCGATCGATCTCGTGGCAGCTCGGCAGTAGTCCACAAATTTGAGCTCCGGCATGTCGATTTGAAAGAATTTGGCGCTCGTGCCGTCACTAGCAGGAGTGGTAGCGGTGGAGGTTTGCTCAGGTTGTTGATCATCAGTGGAAGCTTCGACCTCGATCTCATCACTATCACTACTACTGTTGTCAGAATCATCTTCCGAGCCCTTGTCACCCGAGTTCTCAGTGCTGCTGGCGTCTTCCTCTTCCTCCGACTTATCACCTCCTCCTTCGTCGTCCGAGTTCATTTCCTTCACCTTCGCCTTGTCAATTGCGCTCGCTGCCTTGAGTTCCGCGTCGTCCAGCGCCTCGAGCGTGGTCTTCAGCTCCAGGATCTTCTTGTCCTCAGCAGGCTCCTCCAAGAGCTCTTTCTCCAGTTTCTTGATCTTCGAGGCAATTTTCTCGACGCGCTTGGGGTCATTCTCGAACTTCGCTTTGTCTTTCGCGAGTTTCTCCATTTTCCCCTTCAGATTCTGCAGTCGCGCGTCTCGTGCTTTCCGAAACGCGACAATTTTCGCCTGCAGCTTCTGCTTCTTCTTGGCGAACACCCCGCTCTCCTTGGCGTGCTTGAATCTCAGTTTCTTCAGCCGCTTGCGTTTCAGACACAGCTTCTTCGCCAGCTCGTGTGCAAGGTGCTCGAAATGCTCGACGCCGGCCTCGGAATTGATGTACTCGATACACTTGCGCTTAGTTTTTGCCACAAGGCGCTCGATCTTCTTCTTGAGGTAGGTCGATGCGAGTTGGCCCTTGGCCTCTTCGTGGGTCATCATCTGTATGCGTACGAGCAGCGCCTGGCGGCGACACCGGTAGGGAACCTGGCCGGGGATGCACACTTTGCGCTTGCGCACGCCGTGCTGGTGCCACTCGAACGCGTCGATGCAGCAGCACTTGCAGAACTCTCCGAAGTCCTTCGTGGACGCGGCGCCAAAGTCGTCGTTGTACTTTGCGAGCGCGTCCTCCACTTCGTCGACGGAGAAAGTGTCGAACTTGAAACTCGGATGCTCGCTGTCGGTCTGCGCTTTCTTGCGCTCGAGCGCTGGGAGTAAAGTGGTGTAGAATTCCTCCCAGACCACCGCGAAGAATGCGAGCTTCTCGTCGCCATTCGGCACGACGCGCTCGCAGTTCGGCTCAAAGAGCGACAGGATCGTGCTCAGGTCTTCGTCGATGCCCTCACCGCCTCTCTGGGAATTGTCATCGTTCTCTGCTACTAGGCTGTTGTTGTTGGAGTCATTCTGTCCCTGAGCTTTAGCCATAAGCTCCATCGCAAAGTGCAGAACCTCCTGGAGCCGCTCGATGACCTTGCGCCGCGCATTGCGAATGAACTCCTCGAGACTCCGCTCCATGAATGCAAGCGTGGCCGGCACGCCTTTGATCACGTACTCGATGGGCGGCAGCTGTAGCGGGTTCTTCTCCATGCAGAGTACTTTCAGTTGCTTGAGCAGTCGGAACGAGAACGGCAGCTGCTTGACGCAGTTCCAGTCGAGCCGGAGCTCGCGAAGTGTCTGGAGAGCGCCAATGTTATGCGGAAGCTGCACGATCTGGTTTTGCGACGTGTGGAGAACTTCAAGCTTTGGCAGGAAGCTGATGCTCTCGGGGAACTCCTTGAGCTTGTTCCTGAGCAAGCGTATTGTAACGTTTAGTCCACAACACTACTATCGCATGATTGAGGTCTTAGCAGTCAACGCGTACATGTTGAGCGAGAGCGAGGTGAGGTTTTTCATCTCTCCGATCGCGTCCGGCAGTTCAGTCAACGAATTCGTATTGAAGTTGGCGATTCTGGCCCGCGACCTGCCGATGGACACCGGAAGCGCCGTCAGTTTGTTGTTCTCAACCCACAATTTGTCGAGCAGCACCAAATCTCCGAAGTTCTCGGGCAGCTCTTCGAGCAGATTCGACGACAGATTGAGGAATCGGAGACACGGCAGCGCCGTGATCGAGCCCGGAAGCCTCCGCAGCTGGTTCTTCGTCAAGTCGATCTCCGTAAGTAGGTGCAGGTCGCCAATCTGTAGGCATGCAGTCAGATTCGGCATGAACGACCTAGGTTACCATGGTAGGTTCTATTGAGCTCATAGAGCGTAGACTGGCAATTCTTACATTCTCTGGCAGGATCTCCAGGTTGTTGGCGATGAGAGAGAGTATCGTGAGCGACGAGAGCGAGTGCGCGAGCGCGTTCGGTAAAGCCGTGAGGTTGTGGCCCGTGATGCGCAGCGCCGCGAGGTCCTTTAGTCCGAGCACGTGGTCCCAGGTAAATATGCCCAGGTCGCTCTTCCACGCGATGTTGAGCTCATGGGTGCGCGCGACCTCGTGCACAAACGGACTCCAGAGCCGCTGGTGGCTCTGCTTGATCTCGAGACACGTCTCTTCTTCGCCCTTAAGCCGCTGCTTCTTGCGCTCTTCCGCCCGCTCGCTGATCCACTCCTGGCGCGCGTCGCGGCTCACAGCAGTGAACTTGTCAGACACAGAACTGCTGCTGGCGTTGTTGTTGCCACCGCCGCCGCTGATGCGCCCGCGCAGAACATGGAGCGCGGACATTATCGCCAGATGCTGCGGCTGTTTCTTCGAGTCATTTCCGATTTGAGCTCCTTGAGTGTAGGTGGCGATTGAAAGAATGTGAAGGCTAATTTAGAAACCAATTAGTACTCAAGAGAGGGCAATTGTGAGAGTCAAGATGCAAAGTTTTCCTGGTTATATCAAAGCACAAGGGGCTGGCTGACTGTGTGGTGTTATTTACTACCTCGGGCTAACTGCTACTTCTTACCTTTCTTGGCGCCTCCCTTGCCTTTGCCCTTGTCGCCTTTCTTGTCATCGGGGTTGAGCGCGTCCTCGGCCACCTTGCAGATCTTCTCGCGCGTCTCCTTGAGTCCCGTGACCACCGCTGTGAACGCCTTAAACTTCTCGTGGTCGTCCGTGAACGTCGCGGTGTGACGCGAGAGCGCGCCGATGAACTCTTCTTCCTTGAGATGGCGCTTCTCAAAGCGCTCGACGCGTCGCGGCATGAGCGTGTTCTCCACAGCCTTGACGATGCTCCCGGACGAGTACCCCTCAGAGATATGTGCAAGCGTGCTGATATCGAGGTCGTCCCGCTGCAAGCGCGCCTTGATGCCCAGCGACTCGGTGTGCTTCTTCACGGTCTTATCCAGCGAGTGCTTCCAGAGCAGCACGCGCGAGGCGTAATCCGGGTACGGCACGTGGAGGAACTTGTCAAAGAACGCGCGGTAGTCCTTGACTTCGCCCGCCCCCGGGTCCGACGTCGTGCCGATGATCAGCACGCGATCGAGCGGGTCCATCGCGGTTTTCAAGTACGTGATCAGGTCTTTTTTGAAGCGCGAGGGTCCGTCCGCTGACGCCTTGCTCTTTTTGCTGCCACCACCGGCAAACACCTGCTCGCACTCGTCAATGTAGATAAGCACGGGCTGGATTGTCGCAACCTTGGCGAGCAGGAACGTCATGTGCACGAGCTTCGTGGGGCCAGTCTTACCCACGAACTTGCCCACGAGGTTGCTCGGCGACAGATTGAGCACGAGCGCGCCGATCTCGTTTGCGATCGCGCTCACGAGCATGGTCTTGCCTGAGCCCTTGGGTCCGTAGAGCATGATCGAGCGCACGTGCGGGGTCTTGGCGCGCACGACCGCCGAGCCCAGCGGCAAGATGGCGTACTCAGTCAGATTCTGGCGCAGCTGAGCGGCCGACGGGTCCTGCGGGACCCAGCTGCCGAAGCGGTCGCGTCGGTCTGAGTTCTGATGCACCGTGCTCAGGTAGTTGAAGCTGCCGACAAAGTCGTGGATGCGGAATGGGTGGCGCGACGTGTGTACCACTTTCTGCTCCACGAGGATACTTAGGAAGGAGTCCGGTGCGCGGCCCTTGAGTTCGGCGATCTTGTCCCCCGGAAGTGCTTTGCCTTTCTTCTTGTCGCCCTTTTTACCTTTCTTGCCGCCCTTTTTGCTTCCCTTCTTGTCTCCTTTCTTCCCCTTCTTCCCCTTCTTGCCGCTCGCCGCCTCCAGCTGGGCTTTGATGTTCACGAGCTGCAGCACGAGCATCTCGTCCGCCTGTTGCCGTACCTGCACTTCCACGGGCCCGCGCACGACGTCCTTGGCGAGCGCGATGTCGTACTTCTGGTAGAAATTGTCGAGCTCCTCCCTCTCGAGCCACACTTTCTCGTACTGACCGACCGCTGTGGCGAGTTTCGTGCAGAGCTCCGACGGACCCGTGAGTGGCGGTGGCTTCTCGAGGGCTTCCCCCTCTTCGCCGTCTCCACCTTTGCCTTTGGCACCCTTCTTGTCTCCCTTGCCGCCCTTCTTGTCCTCTTTACCCTTCTTGCCCTCCTCGCCCTTCTTGCCTTTCTTCGCCGCTACCGCCACCGCTGCAGCCTCTTCAGCTTCTTTTGCCTGGGCCTTCGCTGCGTCGTCGTCCCCGTTGAGCGCCGCGTAGTACACGTCCAGGTTCTCCGGCAGTTGCCCCGTCGCCATGACGTCCGTGATCCACTTGCGGCGCTCTTCCAGCATCTTCTCCTTCATGAAAGGCCCCTCTTCGACCGCCACGACGCCATGCAGATCCACCAGCGCGCGCTCGTACTCCTCCTTGTTCTCGACCTGCTCGGTCTTGCGCTGCAGCCTAGCGTCCACGAGCTTCTTCTCGAGCAGCGACCGGCCTGTGTGCGGGGACTTCATGCCGATGAAGATGAGCTCCTCGTCGCGCTCTTTGGACGCCATGGCGCGCGAGTAGTAGCCGCGGAACATGCGCTGGATGTTGGCGGCCGCGATGTCCGGGTCCATCTCGGGTGCCTGTGCGGTCTCGTAGATCTTGCGCTGCTTCTCCTCTTCGCGCAGCTCCTTGACGAGCACGCCGCGCTGCTTGCCCTGGCGGCCGCGCTCGTTGCGCTGGATGATCGCGATGGCTTCGTCCATCGACATGGCGCCCGTGATCGAGAGTTGCTCCTCGAGCGAGTCGAGGAAGATCGTGTCCACGCCGTGCTTGAGCTTCATGTAGCCTTTCACGAGCTACCGAACCAGAGTCACTTGTTGTTAGGCAAACTCGATACACAACTACTGAGGTACAATCAAGACACAAGCCAACGTACCCTCTCACGGCGAAGCAGCTCCTCGGCGTGGTCCTCGACAAAGGACTTGGGCACGGGGATCTCGAGCGTCTCGGGCGGCAGCTTGAGGTCCACGAGGATGTCGTCCAGGTTGACGTACTCCCAGGGGAAGCTGCGCTCCGGCTGAGTCGCCACGTCCGGATTCGGTGGGTTCCACTTGACGAGATCGTGCTTGAGCTCCACAACGCGCGTGGTCACGACCTCCATGACCTGCTTGACGTCGATGCGCTTCTGCGGGTGCACCATCTGGTCGTAGCAGTCCGTCAGGCGCTTGAGGATCTGGATGTACTTAATGTAGAGGCACGCGTAGTGCTGGAATGCTTCGACGATGGACGCTTGCAGCGGCTGATATGAGGACGTTTTGGTAGCTACACACCATATGCTAAATGGATAGAGCTGCAGCAGAAACGTAATGGAAGCATGCATACCGCTTCGTTCGCGGACGAGTCTTGCCCGTCGGCTGCCAGCGTGTGGTCCTCGATGTGGACCTGCTCGTTGAGCTCCGCCATGGCTTCCTGCCACCGGCGGTCGTATGTACTGAAACACAACAGCAATACGCGCACACAAATGCCGATGTTTAGTAGAGATAGATGCGAACTCTTTAACACTGCTCCACCGCCACAGCGGCGCTTCATAGTCTTGACACGCTGAAAGCAGACAGCTAGGGGCAAGCGGGAAGGGCGAAGTACCTGCTCGCCATTCTTGGTCTCTTTTTCTTCTTCACGTACGGGCGCGGGCAACACGCGGGGCCTCAGCTGCTGTTGCTGCTGCAAGAGAGAGATAGAGAGAGGTAGTGAGTGTGCCTTCCTTCCAGGCGCGCGTGTGTGTCTGTATATGTGTGCGTCTCGAGCGGTGAGGCGTCGAAACGACGCAGCGTTTGTTTAAGAGATCTGCGCCGTTTCATGATCCAACACCCGGCCTTTATCAGACTTGTTCCAACGTTTGTTCAAGATTGCTGTTTGAAAAATACTGATCTCAAAGGTGTCAACCAAGTGAGACTGCATTGTTCACAACCTGCACAAAAACTGAAACGAGACAGAGACTCGCATTATTCACAACCAAATATATTCACGATAGTGTTTAAAATCTAATGGAGTGCACGGACTGCAACGCGCACCGATGGACACTGCGAGGTCTGATTCCGCAGACGTCGCGCGTGTGCACCAGTCCTTGATCTTCGCGCTGCTGCTGCAGCTCACTCCCCTCTATCAACGATGCTGTCTTGCTTGCTTGCTTGTTTGTTCGTTTCCTTTTCACTAACTTAACCGAGGAAGAACGAGTCCTTGACCGAGATGTCGCCCGACTTGAGCTTCTGCCATCGCTCGTGTGTCGCCATGATGATCTTCACGGCCTCGTCCGAACTCGTTGGTTCCTCGCGGGAGAATTCATTCACCTTCTTGCCCTCTGGGATCTTGTAGTTCTTCAACCAATCCACGAGCGCCTCCATCACACCAGGCTTCACCTTCTTCAAGTCCGCCACGCTGTTGATACGAGACGCGTCAGGGTCGTCCAGCGAGATCACCAGGATCTTGTGGTCCACTTCGCCCTGGTCGACCAGCTCCAAGCTGCCTAGCACCTTCACAGGGTTCACCGAGCCCATTGGCAGCTGCTTAGCACCAATCTCAATCACGTCAAGCGGATCGTTGTCGCCACCGTTGCCCTTTGAGTCCTTCACGCTTGGGTCCTCCCACGTCTGAGGAAGCAGACCGTAGTTGAAGAACGGCACGCCGTACAGGTAGTTGCGTCCACGAGTGCCGCCGTGCGTCGTGTCCTGCATGATCGGGTTGTGGCGCTCCTCCTTGTTCACCTCCATCTTGTGCGCGACACCCTTTGGAATCTCCACCACGAAGTTGAACTCGTTCTTGCCGACCGCAGTCTTCTCCTGGAGAGGAATGTCGTGCCATGGCGAGATGAGCACGCCGTTGTCGTTCTTGAACACGAGCTTGTAGTCTGGGCGACCGAACGTGCCGGTCTGCTCAAACAAACGAGCCTTGTCGACGACTGGAGGGCCAAACTGCGTCGCGAACGGGATCCAGCGTGGGCTCTCGTGATTCTGGTAGTAGTCGATCATGATGTCCCAGCCAGACTTCACCATGAAACCCTGAGGAACGCACGTTGGCTTCTTCTCCCAGCCGTCCGGGATCTTGTCGCCCTCGCACTTCACCAGACCTTCGCGCGCCATCTGACGCATGCGCGAGCCAGAGATCGACAAAAAGTCTTTCTTGCGCTCCTTCTCCATCGGCTTCATCGTGTGGTCCTTCACGTCGTAGTACACCTTCGAAAACGACAAGATGTTGAATTCTTCCATGCCAGGAGCCATGTGCAGAACGAAACGACCGTGGTCACCGTTGTAGATGTCGTCCTTGTCGCCGTCCGAGCGCTTGATACCAGCAGGGTCACGGCCGACAACGAAGAAGCTCGCACCAGCGTTCTTGCGACTCTTCGCGTGCCACTGCACTTCGCGAGGACCAGCGTAGATCATCGGCGAAGGCCAAATCGCCAGCACAGTGCTCTCCTTGTCGAGCATACCGTCGCGCAGAATCGCTTCGTGCTGGCGGACACGCACATCGAGTGGCACATCGTCTTCCTTGGTCCATCCGCCAAGTGGAGACAGCCACAACACTGGGTTCTTGTAGCCCTGCTGGATGAGCTGCTCGCGGGCGTTGTTCATCAAGTACGCGTGGCCAGCGTGGGTTGGGTTGCGCGTCTGGAACGCGAGGACGACATCAGCGTTCAGCTCCTCGAACTTTTTGCGCAATTCGGTTGGCGTCAGGCGGTATTGGTCCAAGTCGTCGTGGTACTGGACGCGCTTGATCAATTCGATTTCGCCACCAAGCAAGAAGTCGCCCGAGAGCAAGATCTCCTTGATGTACGGGTGCTTGTTGTCCACTGCGCCAAAAGTGCGCGTGATGCGTTCTTCCTTGCGGTGCGCAAAGATCTCAGGGTCGTTCAGCAAAGCGAGCTCATCGCCGGCAGGGCTGACAAGCACCACCTGCTTCGCCGACCCGATAATCGCCTTCGTCGCGTCGTTGATCGGCAGCACGATCGGCACTGGCATGTTCACGCGCTTGCCCTTAGACACGCTCTCGGTCGAGTATTCGGAGTAGTTCGTCGGCGAATGCAGCGACAGCTGACCGTTCGTCAGGTTGTCGGCATCGTACAGTACGCTGCTGAAGTGCAGCGACTGCAAGTACACACCTTCGCGCATAAACCCCTTCAGAGGCGACGCCCAGCCTTCACCGATCACCTGCAGCCAGTTCACGTCTTCGTCGCGAAGCAGGACGCGTGGTAGTTCATCGTAGTTCGAAGGCTTGCCGGTCTTTGGGGAGTCTGGGTACATCGTCGAGAAGTTCGCGACGGCGTTGCCACCATCCGCGACAGCGACACCAGGAAATCCCTTTGGTGGCTCTTCAACACCAGTCAGAAGTCCCTCCTTCTCCAACACCTTGATCATCAAGTTGACTTCGTCGTCGAGCGTCATGTTCGCAGTGAACAGGTGGATCTCAGGGTTCAGTGGCTCTTCGTACGGCGACGAGATACCGGTGAAGTCCTTGATCTCACCCTTGATAGCGCGCTTGTACAGACCCTTCACGTCACGGTCCGCGGCGACTGACACTGGCACGTCCACGAATACCTCGTAGAACGGAATGTTCATCTTCTTGTGCAGCGCGCGCACTTCGTCACGACGAGCGCGGAACGGCGACACGAGCGCGACCAGAGTGATCACGCCAGCCTCCGAGAATAGTGCCGACATCTCGCCGACACGACGTACCGACTCGGCGCGGTCCGACTCGGAGAAGCTCAAGTCGCGGTTCAAGCCAATGCGCACGTTGTCGCCATCGAGACGGTAGACGTGGACGCGGCGGCGCAGCAACTCCTTCTCGAGCGCGCGGCCGACCGTGGACTTGCCACTCCCTGAGAGACCCGTGAACCACAGCGTGGCTCCCTTCTGCTGCACCGCGGCGTAGCGCTGCGGCCGCGAGATCAGCGACGAGTCGTAGTACACGTTGCGCTTCATCTTGAGCTTGTCCACGCGCTGGTTCGCGCACACTTGCTCAAGCTCGGCCTTCTCGCCCGTGACGATCGACGCGACGCTCGAGGACGTGGCGCCGTTCGGGCCCACGCCGACGATCACCGCGAGCAGCAGGATGTACGGCACGATCACGAACGCGCCGATGAGGATCTTCTTGACGATCGCGCGGCGGCCTTCGCCGTCAGGGCCGCGCGAGAACATGCGCGCGCCGGCGCTGCCGTCGTTGCACTCGAGGTCGTCCTGCCCCACGGACGCGTAGAGCGTGTCCTTGCCGCTCATGCTTTTTCTGTCTCTTTCCTGAGCAGTGGATGTGCCGCCTCGCTTCCTCTTCTCCTCTCTTTTGCTTGAGCTGCGCGCACGAAATTGGGAACTGAAGAGCGGTGGCGGAGAGCGCGTGTGCGTGAGGGCTACGGGCGGGCGGGCTGTGTTGGGCTTCTTCGATCATGCATGATGCAATCACCGCGCCTCGTCCTTGGAAGCGCAGGAGTGATGGTCGGCACAACACCTAGCCCCACCAACAACAAAAATGGGAACGCGAAGCACCCCAGACATACAAACACCGAGTCAAGCGTGTTACGAACCCTGGCATGAACGTGTCGGTTAAGAAGCAGATGATTGCGAGCATTTTCCAGTGATGCATCCATCCATTGCATCCATCGGGCGTGCTGTGTACTGTACTGGTGGTGGAGGGGTGCCACTTGTTTTTCCCAAGCCAATCAAACAGATCAGAAGCACCTCGCGCTCGCTCATGCACACAATTTCGCACAGAGCTTCGAGAAGCCAAAATGGCTTTTTAGCGGACGTGGCAAACTGTGGATCAGCAAGTGGGTGGAGGGCTCGGCCAATCAGCGCGCGGCAAAAGGCAAAGTCACTTTTTCGATGTATCTTTTCTGTACGGAATGGGAGCTCCTTTTGCGCCGCGCTGTGATTCGCTGGAAAGCAAATGGGTCAGAGACAGGATTGGCGGAAAAGATCCCGCGTCCTTTCAGGATCGCCTCAACAGTGACAGATTTTATTTTGGGTACCGCCCTCAAATAAAAGCTCAAGATGATCACCTGATTAGCCGAAATGAGCGTTAACCAATTATGTTGTTCAGAAGAAATATAATACCGGATTGGTTGAGCATTTCAGTTCAGTGTCCACGTTTGATGCAAATGGCAAGTGAGCTTGGACGCCGTCTTAATTATAGGGACACTCGTTCCAAAGACATCCACATGGCAACAATTTCTACAAACATGATTTGTCCCAAGCGCGTTTTTAGTCCGTTTTTTGGGAAATGCACTGTATGATGCACGTATTCGTTAAAAGCCGCATTTGGATACCTACTATTTATAAAAGGCTATGCTGCATTCCTGCGGATTAGAAAAACAGGTCAATAGAAAAATGCAGTTAAATTCCAAAATGTTGGGGGGGTTTCAATTTAGGGGGCCAGTAAGTCCTGTTTTTCTTAAGTGTCGTGGCCCAAATAGGAAATTACCCCTACATTCCAGCTAAATCAGCAACAGTCCTCGAAACCGATTGGTAATTGCTTTTTTTCTTGACAGTTGTCAGTTGGTTAAATACACAAAAAAGTAGTCGACGCCAATGCGGTTTTATCTGGATCACAGAAAACATATTATCACGAAATCGACCGAAACTCGCATCTATCAGAAAAGCCAACCGGTTTTTACTGCATTGTTGCCGTTTTTTTTTAAATAAAAGGATTTTGCATGCTAGTAAAACCGCCATTCCAGCTAGCATAGTGAAATCAAATCACAGCTGGAAACTCGACTGTATTTGATGTTGAGCAAGAGCGATGGAGCCGTGATGATCTTGTGTCTCTACTTGTGTCACATGACCTTGCCACAAAATGAATCAGTCGACTTGGTGCTGAAGCACCCCCCGTGCACTGCTCGCTGCTTGGAATGTTTTTGTTTCTTCTGTCGACTAAGCCAATTTCAGTCTCTTCCAATTCTTCAAACGCTTGAGACGATGGCACGTAGTGGATTCAAGTTGGCTTGGTTCTCAGTAGGGAAGGAGTGCGCCGGGTCCGCCGACTCCTGCGGCGTGCCGCTGACGCTATTGGGGAAGTAGTTGGGCGATCCGAGCATGTTGCCGTGCACGCTCATGAAGCCGTCGCGCTGGTACGTCTGCACGTGGTTGAGCGGTCGATTGACCGG
>JAASFU010000819.1:0-14669 GCA_023333955.1 Globisporangium paroecandrum | reverse complement strand
CCTCCCCTCGTCGACACCAACGCGCGCTTTCCTTGCGCCAGCGCAACGTCCTGGATAGCTGCAGTCATTGACTTGATTGTCGCCCATGTCTTGCACGTGATGCTCGGTGACTCCATCGCTGTGAGTGGCACGAGATGGCGGAATGGCAGCTCGCAGAGCAGACGAGGTGCAATTGCTGCGCTTATACCGAGCGAACTGATACCGTGTCATTAGCGTGACCTCTGCCACTGTGGCAGAACAGGACAAAAACCCCTTTACAATAGTTTGAGTCCCATTTTGGTTGCAAACGGCAATTTGAGTCCCATTTTGGAATTTTCCCAAAAAATTATTTAAAAATTCTCTATAATAACATATTTGGAGACGATGCTTGGTTGATTACGGATCAGCAACTTATATGCAATTATAGATTATTTTACATGAGTGACATAATGACTCACAAGAGTGACATATGCCTCACAACCCACGTTTCCCTCCCATTTCCATTCTGTGGGGCCAACAAAGCAAGCAACTGGAGGCTCAGAGCAGATCCAAGTGCTGCGTGCGTGTGTCAATGGAGAAGTACAGTCGCTGGTCGGACCTCTCGACGGGCATCAACCCGTTCGTGCCGCTGCAGCAGCGCTTGCATGCAAATATCGCGGTCAAGGCGCTGCAGCTGCTGGGCGGCACCACGCTCTTCGTCGTGCGCGCGCCGCTCGTGCTCGTGGTCGGTCTGTTGCTCCTGCTGACCAACATCGTCACGTCCGTCCTCGCGTTCGTCCCGTTCATCGGGCGGCTGCTGAAGCGGCTCACAGAATGGTTACTCTGCTCGCTGCTGCTGCTCATACTGGGCGTGTTCTCGTCCGAAGAAGAGGCTAATGCGCGTCGCCTCGGACTTGTGTACGTTGTCTGCATGGACCTCCTCGATAAATGTACTTGAATATGATCTCACAGCGATAATGTGTATCTCTGTTTGTGATCATGCAGCTCGCCAGGCGCGAAGGCCAAGACGTCCAGCTCGATCAACACCAAGGACCTGATCGTGTGCAACCACACGAGCTTCGTGGAGATCCTGTACCTCTCGCGCCGCTTTTCGCCAGTATTTGTGTTCGTGAACGAAGAAGGCGCGTCCAAGGGGCTCGTGCACGTGTGCGGCCTCTTGGAAGCAATCTACCGCTCGTTTGTGCTGCCAGTCGCCTACGACCGATCCACGGTGAGTGAGGCTCTTAGTAGTCAATCTATCATATATATTCTGTTGATGTCCGTCATACTCACTGGTTCAAATGCGTCAACTACGTAGCCTCGCAAGCTGGAAGACGTGATCCTGAGTGCGTCTGGACCAGTCGTGATCTTCCCAGAGGGTGCGCGCAGCAACGGCAAGAGCATCCTCAAGTTTGTGCCCGTGCTCGAGCAGCTACCGCATGTGCTGCAGAATAAGGCCAAGGGCTCGGGCCGCAAGCTGCCGCTGCGTGTGCACCTGCTCGCGTTCCGCTATGAGACGAGCAACAGCTTCAGCCCGAGCCAGAGCGCCGGTGGTGGCTGGAAGCACTTTTACTGGACGTGCTTCCACGGATACCACTCGCTGCGCGTCACGGTGCTGAATGCGAAGGATCTGAATCTGCAGGAGCCCGTCGTGAAGGTGCGTGCCGGCACCTCGCCTCCAGCGACGCTCACTTCGGCGCAGGTCGAGCGCCTTCGTGGACTCTTGGCGGCAATGCTGCGCACCAAGACTGTGGACCTGGGCGTCGTGGACTTTGTGTCGTTTCAAGCGTACTGGGCGCACGTCACGGGCGGCGGCAGGAAACCCGCGTCCGAGTTCACGGACCGCAAGGCGCCGCACGAGCACGCGCAGTGGGCCAAGAAGTAGACTCAAGGCAATAGAAGATACATGGTCACCAATGGCAGATAGCAACATGCAGTAAGATGGTGCAAAAGTCTACCTAGGATCTTGTTTGGTAAGGTTGGTTGATTTGTTCATTGTGGGACGGACAGAGATTGATACACAAGGAAAGATGTTCCCTCACTCTAGTGAAGCTTCATGACGAGCTCGTACACACCGATGGCAAGCTCTGCTGCGATCAAAATGATAATGTACCACTCCATGCGCTCGCCCTTGTGCGTTCCGAGCACTTCCAGGAAGAACTACACAGGCATAGACACACGTTATGGAAAATGTTAGACCTCATAGACTCA
Source organism: Globisporangium paroecandrum (assembly GCA_023333955.1). Classification (NCBI taxonomy): domain Eukaryota; phylum Oomycota; class Peronosporomycetes; order Pythiales; family Pythiaceae; genus Globisporangium; species Globisporangium paroecandrum. Next base: position 12,500 of record JAASFU010000819.1, on the reverse strand, counting down.
AACGTCAACAACAGCTGGGCTTGGCTTCCGTACCTTGGTGTTGTGCTGGATCAGCTCGAGCTTGAAATTGAGGTTGTTGAAGCGCTCGTTGAGCTCAAACTCTTCGAGGAGCGACTCCCACATGTTGTGGTACCGCGTGTGGCTCCACGCGGCGTCGCCCGGGCGCTTGCGGTCGATCACGCGCAGCTTGCTCACGAGGTCGATGAGCAGCGTGTTGTTCGTGGCCACGATCTTGAAGAGCTTCTTGTGCTGCTGGCGCTCAGTCTGCTTGTCGCCGATGCCCAGGCCGAAGAGCGCGCCGCGCGGTCCGTTCTTCTCCACCGACGTGTTGAGCTTCTCGAACTCGTTCAGGATCGCCTCGATCTGGCGCTCGTAGTGCTCGAGCGCGACGGTCTGCGCCATCACGCCCGCGATGACGTGGATGTTGATGTGGTCGATCTCGCGCACGAGCACGTTGTTCTCCACGAGCGAGCTCCACTTCTCGAGCGCCGGGTTCGCCACGAGCATGAGCTCTTCCTCGTGGCCGCGCATCTCGAACACGTCGCTGCAGAACTTAGATGCGTGCTTGATCAGCGTGGTGACCAGCTGCTGGTCGCAGTTGAAGAACACCACGGCGCCGTAGTCAAAGTAGACCACCCACTTGTCCTTGGCGCGGCGCGACGTGAGGTTGCCCGCGAGGCTGACTGTTGTCACGTCTTGCGTAGATGATGATTGGGTAGGTGACGTCACTGGTGGTGGCGACGTGGAGCCGGGCATCCCCGCGATCATGTTGGTCGCCTGGTCATGCCCGCCACTCAGGCGCAGCACGATCGAGTCCTTGTGCAGGAAATGCGACACCTTGAAGCGGTCTGTGTACAGTTTCTGGAAGAGCGATACGATGTCCATCTTGCGCGCCACGTGCACGGCGCGGATCGGCATATGCTGCACTCTCTTCGCGAGCTGCTCCTTGAGCGCCTTCGCCTCCGCGGCGGCGATCGTGGCATTTATCTCGCTCGCAGTGGGCGGCGGCGGGATGTCGATCTCGCCTACTTTCTCAAACGTCTGCTGCACGTTCGACGCACTAGTTGAGAGGAGACGGCTTCGGTCCCACGCATTCGTGAGCAGGCACGACGACTGCAACGACGGCGCACCACTGCTACTATTCGCACCGAGTCCGCGCACGCGGCAGCGCGCTCCAACACGACGAAGCATGTGCATGTTGACAACGATGTTGTTGCTGTTACGCTAGAGCAAGGGTAGTCTACACACATAGAAAGAGAGAGAGAGTCAAAGACGCGCGTGAGCAGAACCACCAGAAAAAGAAAAGATCGCCATCATCGTCACCATCTTCAAAAAGAGAGTCGCCGTCAACTCAACTCACCTCGCGCTTGGCTGGGCTGTGGAACGTATTAACAAGGTCTTCACTGCGCGCCGCTGGCCATCCAGAGAGGACCTGAGACGCAGAGAGAAGAGCTAGAAGCAGAAGAGCAGAAGACTGGAGCTGCTCACGTGCGCAACTTTCGCTTGGAGCTCGTCGTTCTTGGCGTCGAAAGCACGTCTGAGGCTGGCCCTTGCTTGCTCATTTTGGGTTGGTGGATGAGCTCGTGTCGCACATAAGGTGGACCACTCGTTTACCATCATTCCAAATTGGTAGAAGTAGTGTGGACCACGCGACCAACATTTGCGGAATTATTGTTTGATCCGTGTTCACGAAGAAAGCCTTAAATATCAGTTTAGTAGGATATAAATACGTACTCCATATTCTACCTGGAAATGCTTAGGTGACACATTGGTGAACGTGTATGCAATCCTTATCGAGACTGTCAGTATAGTCAGAAAAATGAAAGTACTAAAATGCCCCACAAAAACTGGTGCCTCCCTGGCTCGACATTCGCTCGTCGTTTGTGTCGTGCTTCCCCTCGCCCCACTGCTCTCGCTCATCGTATGTCTCGACCTCTCGAGGTTTGTCTTCTTTACCGGGATAGGCTTCGCCCTAACCTGTAGTTTGCGCATTTCCAAAAAGCTGCATGTAAGATGCCCCTGAGGCACACTGGAAAGGACTAAACGCCAACTGCACTTCCTAATCCATCTCCGCCTGTTTGAGGCAGTCCAAGGTGACATCGCGAGGGGCTGGGAACAAAATCAAATAGAGGCGACTGAATGCGAAAGCACAGAGTTCACGAGGCAAACGCGCACTAAACGGCTCAACCTGAGAACCGCGAACTGAGCGCCGGTGCCTGCTACTACCGCGGCAGCATATACAGAGCTACTACACAGAACGTAAAAGAAAGCGCATGTTTGTGCTGGACTGTTTCCATACATTGCTCTACGCTCGTGGAATGAGTGACAGAGAGCGTGAGCGAGGTCACTGTAATACTGTAGCCGTGGCGGTGCCTCTGACTCGGGCGAAAACTCCGTAATCATGACGCGTGTGGGAGAAAACCTAAGCATGAAGGCATTATAGGAGGGTCGGCTTTCGGTTTTGCTGTCAGGGGAAGGCTGAGAGGATTCTGTACTCTGCGGTGGATGTGCAGCGCAGGGAGGCTATGGGCGAGGTCCAAGGTCTCCTACGTCCTGCAGGGTTGCAGGCTGAATGTGGTGGTGCTGGGTGTGAGTTGCAAATGAATGAGGCAGTCATTTTATTGATGGATATTTTTTCTTAACACTGAGATGATGGTGATATGTCTTTGATGATGCCTGCCTGCGAAGGTGATTGTGCCAATGTATGGTTACGGTTGTTGGGTATCTTCAGTACACCTGCGACAATTGAATCTGCTTGCTCTCGTCTCCAACGGACTGCTTTAACACATTGCAACCTCGCGGAAAAGGTGGTCATGGTTGGTACCATAATTCAGTACTTTTTAAGCTCAATCTAAAGTCTCACTTAATTCAGTGTACACTTTCGTTTTCCAAGTTGCGTAACTTACCTCAATACTCGATGTGATTCTTATCCAGTCCTTGTCGAGAATTCGAATTTGATCTTGAAGAGTGTCAACAGGGGTTTACCCCAACAATCACATAATGCACTGACAGTACTGAGATGAGAGATATTTGTGCGCGTTTGGCTCGGTTTCTTGGCCCAACTGTCCGGCTGACCAATCCTCTCTAGTTGCATATCAATAATCAGGTGGTTACAGTCGTTGGGGTTACACTTTCACTTCCACACCAGCATCTCATGTTCAGCTGCCTGCCACCTCACACCCCACAAGATCAAGATCGACTCGACGCACACCACCAGCCAGAGCATCGCTCTCACTCGGCCATTCGCCCTCCAAGCAGCAATCTCAAAACCGAACCGCCAACGACATGTGGTCTCGCCAGGCGTCTGCGCTCTCGCGCTCTTGCCTGCCTTATCAGCTGAAGCCCAAGAGCTACCTATTGCTCGCGCGTCGTAGCGCCTTCTTCTCCACCGCTCCGTCTTCACCAGCAGCTACGAATGCGGCAACTGCCATTGCGGCTGCAGTGGACCCGAACGACCACTCGTCCAACTACCAACTGGTGATCGTCGGCACGGGCTGGGCTGGCTATCAAATGTTCACCAGCTGCAAGAAGCACCGTGCGGACATCGAGCTCACGGTCGGCCGCCCCGTCGACATCGTCGTCGTCTCCAAGCGCAACGTACGTTCTTTTGTTTTGTATATGGCTCAAATGCCTACTATAGGCTTGTCGATGCTAATGGATGAGCCTCTGTCTGTTCTGTGTATATTGCAGCACTTTCTGTACACGCCGCTGCTCGCGAGCACGACCGTGGGCACGCTCGAGTTCCGCTCGATCATCGAGCCGCTGCGCGACAGCGCGTTCCGCCACGAGAACGACTTCCACCACGCGAGCGTGACCGACATTGCGCCCGATCAGAAGGTCGTCAACGTCGTGAGCGAGCTCAGCAAGCGCGCGTATGCGGTCAAGTACGACGCGCTCGTGCTCGCGTGTGGCTCGCGACCGCTCACGTTTGGCCTCCCGGGGGTCGAGGAGTACGCATTCTTCCTCAAGGAAGTGCACCACGCGCGCGCGATCCGCAACCGGATCCTCGAGAACTTTGAGATGGCGACGCAACCCGGCGTCTCGGTGGACGAGAAGAGGCAACTGCTGCACTTTGTCGTCGTCGGCGGGGGGCCAACGGGCATCGAGTTCTGCGCCGAGCTCTACGACTTGCTGCAGCAGGACCTCGTGCGCATGTACCCCGAGGCGTCCAAGTACCTGTGCGTGACGCTGCTGGACTCGGGCGAGATCCTCACGGGCTTTGACAAGCACTTGCGCAACTTTGCGCTGCGCAAGATCACGGCGCGGCCGAGCATGAAGATCGTCAAAAAGAACTGCATCGAAGTCACGAAAGACGGCGTAACGCTCCAGGGCGGCGAGCAGATCCGCGCGGGACTGGTCGTCTGGACCGCCGGCGTGGGCCCCAATGATCTAACCAAATCCATCCAGGTGTTTGAGAAGAGCAAGCGCGGCAATATCCTCACGAACCAGTACTGCCAGGTTCTTGGCGCGCCGGAGATCGAGCCTGTCGCTCCATTTGGGATGCCGCGACGCTCGAACGTGTTCTCGATTGGGGATTGCGCCGAGATCCTCGACTACCCGCTCCCGGCGACCGCGCAGAAAGCGCAGACTCAGGCAGATTACTTGACTGAACTGTTCCGCGGCAAGAACCCCGTGCCGGCGACGCCGTACTCGTTCCACAGCCGAGGCATGATGGCGTACTTGGGCTCCTACGAAGGGCTCTTTGAAGCACATGCACCAGCGAAGAAAGGCACTTTGGAGCTCAGCGGCTGGAAGGCGTGGTTCCTCTGGCGCAGCGCATATCTGACCAAGCTCGGCAGCTGGCGGTTGCGCATGCAAGTGCCGCTCGACTGGCTCAAGGCACTCGTAGTCGGCCGCGACGTCTCCCGTTTCTAGAGGTCCCGAGATCTAGAGGTCTACCGAGTGAAGTGGGATTGAGGTCGACCCGAGAGTAGTGAGGTCGATAGAGAGATTAGGGTGAAAATAAACACTGTCATTTGTTTGCACTGTAGCGAGTGCGACTTGGAGTGTCAGCAAGCGAGATGCATGAGCGAGTATCTTTAGCTCTGTAGTGAACGAGAAAGAAATGCAACGGAAGATTTCAACCGAATTTGCGAATCTCTCTGTTACCCTCCGAGTTCATCACGACATGGAGATGACCGCCAAGGGCAGCGTGGTCGAAGAACGTGTTGTCTTGGTATTCACCAGTGGGGATGATTCTTGTGGATGATTTTATTTCCAAGCATAACCACTGAGCCAACTCGAGATTACCCTGCTGCGTAGCCACGCTCATGGCCATGCAGAGCTTCTCAACATCTCCTGTCCACGTGAGCGCAAACAAAAACTTCGCCGTGTCCGTGTGTCCTCGGCGGATGGCTTCCCAGACTTCGTCCCATTGACCGAATCCAACACCTGGTTGGTGGTTGTCGTAGATCGATTGCAGAAGTGAGGGAATCCTTTGAGAGCTGCGAGGTTAGTGTAACTCGTGGATACACCCTTCCATGAGAGATGGTTGAAGTGCGCACACACGACTCGAACTCCAGGACCTGGAGATCTTGGTTATCTATGACGCCAGCAATTCCTCCAGTCAATCTCACTTGCTCAGGAGGACTTGATGTAGAAGAACCTGATGATGCCGACATTGACCGCCGTGAGCGTCGAGAGCAGCACGTGAAGGAACACGCGGAGACTCGTGCCTTCGTCCACGATGCTCTCGTAGAGCGGCACCTCGTGAACTCCTTCGACGACACTCGATAGGTAGTCGAAGGCGAGGCTCGTGCCCATCTGGATATGGCGGCGAGGATTCACTGGCTGTGGTCAGGCGCTCCTTTCCCAACACTTGTCGAAGAGCTCAGGTTGAACATCGGGTGGTCGCCCATGAAGATTACAATGACCGTCGACATGCCGATCGAGATGTGCTCGGCGTACATGTCGGCGTACACCTCGGTTGCATGGAGCCTCAGCACGTAGTTCTTCCAGTTGAGGAACTCGACGTACTCGGCGCGCGCGGTGCCCACGTCGCGCACCGCGAGCTTCGGATTGACGCGCTTGAAGATGCGCTGCATGCCCTTGCACTCGGCGAGCCGCGCCGTGATCGATTACCGCAGCCGCGAGACCTTGGCGATGCGGAAGAAGATCTCGCAGAACACGATCGCGATCGAGCTAACGACGATCGACTGGCCGCCACCGTTCTGGATGAACACCATGCAGATCACCGTGTCGGTCACGATCGTCGACACGGTCACGACCAGGTGCACGGCGCGCACCGAGGGCTTGCGCTGCGCGCTCAGCTGGAACTTCTTGGTAGCTTTTTGGATGGAGATCTTGAGCAGCAGGTTCATGGACGCGAAGAGTAGCAACTCCCACTGCTTGGCGAGCTTGAGCACCGACGCTACGTGCAGATACAGGAACACCACGTTGAATGCGACAATGTGCATGAACGTGCTGCGAGCGTGTTTCGAGTGGCTTGAGCGCCTAGCTGCAAGAAAGGACCTCGTCGGGACTCCTCTGGAGTCTGCGTTCTTTAGGTTTGATGTTGACCCTGGGTTGTGATTGTGGATCTCGACTACTGCTGTCGTTAGCGTTCCTGGCACCTCTGTTGCTGGAGCTATTCTCTGGGGACCTGTTACTTGAGCGGAGACCAAATGACTGGGCTTGGGTGGAGGAGTTTGCAGCGACTTCCGGATCTCCTGGGCTTGCAGCCGTCTCGCAGCTTCCATCTTGAAGTCGGCAAAGAGCGCGTATGCGTACGCGGTCGCGCACATGATATACACGTGGAGGCGGCCGTACTCGCGGAACGGCACATGCTCGAGCGCCATAAGCACCATGAACGCCATGCCGGCTGTGAGCGCGAGCACCAGCGCGTGCCGGGTACTCACCAGAGTCCGGACAAGCGCGTGGTGGAAGCCCTGGGGGTGGAGCATGCAGTTCTCGGAGTAGCCCACGACGCGTCTGAACGCCAGTACCGCGGTCGGGACCGCATGGACAATGCATGCAAAGAGCACAAAGTAGAGTCCCGTGGCTGCATAGAACTCGACCACTTGGCTGCTCTCAGGTTCGCATTGAGAACCAGTAGTACCAGCATCACCGGTAGAGTTAAGAGCTTCGGAAGCGAATACTGCGAGGTAAAACGGCGCGAAAGGCGACCCCACCGCGTAGAGCAGCGCCACCGCCCAGGCGACGACCAGGCTCGTGAACGTGTTGGAGACGACGATTCACATGACCACCATGCCATCGCACCATCGCACCAGGGCTTGCGCGATAGGAAGTTGCGCTTGACAAGCTTGATGCCGTTCTCAAACTCGATGCGCGCGACCGTGTGGTGCTGGCGCTGGTGGTGGTGATGGTGGTGGCCCTTTGTTCCTGATGTCTGACTTTGCATCTGTCCTGTTGAGCTGCCTAGTTTCCGCGACGAAGGCGAGGGAAAGAGAGTCCGCGCCGACTGCTGTGAGTTCCCGGAAGCGCCAGAGGCGGCTCGGGATTGCGACGCTCCAGTGAATCGTCCGCCGCTGAGCAAAAGCTGAGGACCGATGGGTATCACTGCTGCTGCTGCTGTTACCCCAGGCAGCAGCCCTTTCGTCACGATGTGGAACGCCTCGGACACGGAGTTGTGAGACTGCTCACTGATATCTAACAAAGCGGACGGTGCCACCTGCGGCCGCACCTCATTCGACTGGAAGATCGAGCGCAGGAAAGAAGAGGAGCCACTGCCAAACGGAGCTCGTCGTCGACGATGACTCGATGGCATCGCCTGCGAATTCCGCCATTGCGCCATGCCATAGGCAAACTAGCGACCAAAGTACAAGCAGGCAACCAGAAGGTAGGTGGTAAAGAGAAGCTTAGGTATGCAAGTCAGTGAGAGCGATCCGAGTTCGCTGCTCTTCGAAATTCATTCGATGGCTATTCTGGCTATTCTAGCCATCGAACTTTCTATTCTTAGTGCGTGCAAAGCCACAAAAATAAGGAAGCTGCTCTGTCGAGAGCTAACATTAGGCGTTGTCGTGTACTGATGAAACTTGCGAGCTTCCCATTCGATTGTGAGCCCTTCTGCGTGTGAAGCGTGAAGTGAACTACCGCTTCGATGAACCGATTCGGCGCTCGACGCTCAGCTGACCTTCAGCACAAGGAGGTAGTCGAAGAAGGCCAGGAGAACACTGCAGGCAATACACATAGATTCAGCTGCTGGCTTCTGTACGACCCCCTGACGCGAGGTGAGTCACTTTTCAAGCCTGAGCGTCACGATCGAGCGTCCGCTCGCGATTGCAGCGAGAGGGTTCCAGAGAAAGAGTACGTCAAGACTCGGAGAGAGTGGGAAGCGTACCGTCGTGAAGTGGTTCCTCGCATCCAGCGTTTCAAGGCTGTGATTGAGAAATCTCTCATCCAAAGGGTCAATACCCAGCAGATTACACTTGCGTTTCGCAGGTGGAAGCGCTTCGCACAGATCAAGAGCTCGCTGGGCTTGTACCAAGCGCTTATACTCAGTCATCGCGCGTACTACTTGCGTAAAGCGCTACTGCGTACCTGTTGGCGACACCTCGCGCGAGCTTTCCTCAAGTGGCAACAATTCACAAAACGGTGCGCTGTAGTGCTGCTCAGGCTCTCGCTGGGCTACGAGCGGCGTTTGCAAAGACTCGCGCTGGGCAAATGGTACCACCGCGTGCTACTCGCTGAGCGACTAGAAGAGGAGACTACTGCGAGTGTGTGGATACGGCGTCAACACCAGCGAAATCAGGTATGCTTGGCAGTTGCTCTATCAAGCCGTCTATTGCTTTGCACTGACCAAAACCCAAATGTGATGGCAGGTCATTCAGCGGAAACTCCGACGAAGCGACAGACAGTTGCTGGTATCCTACTGGATCAACTGGCGCGTGGCGATTCGCAAGTGGAAGTGCATGCTCTCTGAAAGACGCCAGCGCTTCCAGAACCTCCGGATGTTCGTTCAATGGACTCGCTTCGTCGCTTGCAGGAAGCAGGAACGAGAGATCCGCAGGCAACCTGTGAGAGAACTGGTGGGTGAGCTGATCGAAAGCAGCGTCTCTCAGGCTCAAGTGAATCAGGCGTGGGTGACAAAAGTCCAGATGTTCCAGATCGCGGTACAAATGATCGAAAAGATCGCGACCGCCTACCAGCGTCACGAGGCAAAGCAGACTTGTTTCCGCATGTGGAGAGCTGCTGCTGCTGTATCACCAGACAGCAAGGTTCAAGTTCCAGCGCATCAGCCTCAGAAGGAGATCAGAAAGGTCCGCTTGCCAGATAGAGTCTCAGCTTTGTATCGGTCTCAGGCACGTCGCGGGAAGGTTCCAGGGGCGAAACGGGAGATGCATCGCCCCCACTGGCGGTAATGATAACTTCCACATTGAAGATCAATGGTGGTATGTGCGCATGGACTTGCAGTGAAATGAATGACAAGATGAGGAAACCTAAAGGCAGGCAGGAAAAAGACTAAAGACAGGCAATTCTGGGTAACTAGTGTGTCACAAAATTTGCTGCAAGTTTGGCATTGAGCAAGGCGGCGTGACTCTTGCAGTGTTAGATCCAAGTTGCCGGCATTGGTCAGGCGGACTCACGGGACCCACGGGACCGATTTACTGGCGGCGGCGCCTCCGTCTGCTCCGCCTGTCCACTCTCGAGCCGTCCCCGTCACGCTCCCCACGCAGCGAGAGCGACACGGTGACGAGCTGCTGTCGGAGAAGAAGGACACCGCATTCTCGCGGCTGAAGGCGAAGAAAGCAAGTCCACCAATCCAGCAAAGCACTCCGAGGATGGAGACTAGAAACAAGTGTGTGGACGCCAGAAGAAGATGTCCCGAGCGAGACGTTTGCGTCTGACACCGCGGCGAAAGAAACTCTTTTCGAGTATGCCATTCGCAATGGTTTCGCTCTCGTAACGAAGGACTCATGCTCAAGCTCCGTCACATTCGCGTGCGCTCAAGGTGACGAGAAACGAAGCCACAGCTCAGGTGGGCTACCACCTCAAAGTGGTCGAAGACCGCTTCAGACGAAGAAGGTTGGCTGCTCGTACGAGATCAAGCTGGTTCGATCCGGACGCGATCACCAGAGCTGGAATGTGATTGACTGCACTGCGACTCACCGCAACCACGAACCACTTCCGCCTGAGAGGATCTCGGCTTTGCCTGCAGCAAGGCGGTATCTGAAGGAGAAACACAGCATTTTCGAGAAGATCGAGGAAGCCTACGATCCACGCGTTCCTGCCAGTTTAGTTTGAGACAGCATCCGGCAGGTACATGACTGGTTGACATCCAAAGACGTTGACAGCACCAGCAGCGAGATCAAGAAGGAGCGGCTCGGTGGTCTCACCGAGATCGAGGCTCTCCATGCAAAATTGAAGAACGAAACCGTCGTATTGGACAGCCTCAAAGACGAAGAGAATTGGCTAGTGCGTCTGTTTTTCTCTCCGAAAGCGAGTCGACACCTCGTCCAACCGAACCCTGGCGTGCTCATGCTTGATTGCGCCTACAAGACCAACGCTCGAATGATGCCTCTGCTTCACGCCGTCGGAGCCACGGGCACACACAAGCAGTTTACGGTGGCGCGCTGCTTCATGGACAACGAGCGAGAAGCAAGCTACTTGTGGGCTCTCGAGCGCATTACCAGATCGCTGGCACGCCACCCAGCGGTTGCCATTGTCGACAACGAGAATGTGCTGACCAACGCGCTAGCGTTGGTGTGGCCACAGTGTTAAGTCCATCTTTGTCGCTGGCACACTGCGAAAACATCACGTCCAACAGCGAGAAACCCGGAATGCAACGCGAGGCGTTCAAGGCTTTGATGAAAGGATGGAACTCCATTACAAAGACAGCAGATTCAGAGCCTGAGTTTTTCGAGCGATAGAATCGTTTGAAGGGCGATCTGACCGATGGCGGCGGGAACGAAGTTCGTGTGTGGCTGCAGCCAGCTCGCGGCTCGATCACAGTTCAGCGCTTGCTGGACGCTTTCCGATACATCGACTTCAATAAAATCCTATTGAGACACCGCTTTGCAAGTTTCGCTATCAACCAGCATCAGCATTTCGCAAACACGTCCACGCTAAGGGCTGAAGGTGCTCATTGAACAAGCATCAAGTGCAATTTGAGGCGAGCAAGGGGGACTCTTTTGGAAGTATACGGTCGGATCGGTCGCTCCACGAAGCAACGCCAGCACATGATTGAAGACCAGATCGCACGCGTAAGCGTTGAGATTCTCACACTCCCCAGCCACGTTTTTGAGCTTGTTCTTCGCATGGTCGCCCGTTACGTGCTGAAGATTGTACACAACGAATACAAGAAGGCTCTGCATTTAGATGATCTTCGAGCCTGCACCCAGCACCATGAGCGCGTCATGGGATTGCCATGTGCACGTAAGTTGATACGCATCCTCCACGAAGGCGCCCAGCTCTCCACGATGGGCTTTCGCCCGCATTGGCGCAAAGTTGGAGCTGTTGCTGACCCTGATATCCATGGGGTGCTCAACCCATACCGAGTTGAACAGACTCGCGGCCGCCCTACCAAGTCCAGCAACTTCGCCGCCGAAATCAACAACCCAGACCGACCTCACCATCGCAAGATAAAGCGTCACCGTTCTTCATTCGAGGTGTGCGAAGCCAAAAAGAGCAGAGCACCGCGGAATTGTGGAAATTGCTTTCAATCTGGCTACAACAAGCGTAGATGCCCACATCCTCTGCCTCCCGGAAGCACAGACTGCTAAGCAATCAGTAAATCAAGTGCGCTCTGCGAGCAGACCTACGCGAGCTTTGTTCTCGGAACCTGAATGACGTATAGGCAGACGGTGAGTGCAGCCTCAACGGTATGACCTTGTGCTGACCAAGTGCATGGCCTTCCATATCCAAACGAGAATTCACTTCACCAACACTCTTGGCGATTCACAACCTTTCCAGAACATAGATATTTTGTTTACATCACATCGTCCACTCAAGGTGACCCGACGCGGCTCTGGTCGATACTCCTATACCTCTCTCTCGTCTGCTCTACCTGCGCGAGCACGAGCTCGGACTCGACGCTCGGCAGCAGCTTCAGGTAGCCCGAGACCCGTTCTGCAGTAGCTGAGCTCGCTGCGAGCGGATCAGCGCGCACCTCACGTAGCGCAAGAGACTAAACTGCTTTGGGTCCGCGAGCAGCACTTCCCAGATGTACAGCATCCCTTGCATTGAGAATTCACGCGTCAGCATCGTCTGGTTGTGAAAGAGTAAATATCTGGAACGAACCCGATCAAGTTCTGTTGGAACTGCGCCAAGTTAGCCCCGCAGCAGTGGAGCAGAGAGTGATGTTGTAAGGATGTATGATTACACGACCTTCACTCTTGGAGTGCGGACCGTCATCACTTAGACTCTCTCCCTTTTTATATACATTCTAGGATAGCAAAAGAACACAAGTAGCGTAAACCACACGCACGTAAGGCATGTGCGACAAGTTGAAGATTCATATTAGATAGAAAAGAAATCAGAAAGAATCCAGTGGGGTAAAGGCACGGCAAGATCTGTGTCTTGCGACACAGATACGCGTGTCT
>JAASFU010000818.1:0-14689 GCA_023333955.1 Globisporangium paroecandrum | reverse complement strand
GTCCATGGTGAACTGCCCCTCCTGCCTTCCAGAGAACCGTCGCCACTCCGACAGTAGCACATGCAGCGTGAGGATGTGAAATTGCTGTCCAGGATACACCGAGTCGAGCATCCTAGGATCGACACAACAACCGTGTGGAATCTGATATCTGTTTATTACATATACTGGTTGGCTTGTCGTTCTTGTTTACCAGCACACCCACGCACGCACGCGCGCACGTGCATGCCTTAATAAGCGAATCACCCATGGTCAACCGTTGAACTGGAAGGGGAAAATGAGAGAGCACACAAACGCCACTTGAAGAAAGACGCACATGTCTAGATCTGCATCCACGTGAGCAGCCCCACCGCCGCGGTGACAGGCGACGGGAGGAAATCAGCTACCCCGTTCGTCCACTTGCACGTCTCGTCGTAAAGGAAGTCCATGCTCTTGCTCAGCGATGGGTGCAGCGTTGAGCGCTCGTTCTCGTACAGCCACATCACCGACGCCCACACGACCGTCGCCAGCGCAGGATACACCTGGTTGAACTTGTGGTCAGCGAACGGCTTGAAGCCTCGGGCAGCGAGCACTTTGACGACACTGATAATCACTCGCGAGAGCAAGTACATCACGATCTGGTAGTTCACGCTCGAGTATTTTCCCCACACGAGGTATCCGCCGATTCCACCAGCGACAGCAGCGTGCCAGTGCGCCGCAGGCTTTCCAACGATCAAATTGACTGGTCCTTCTCGAAGCTCTTGCGTCTGGCGCAGAACTGCAAGCACAGCCTTGTAGATTCCGACAAACACGGCCAGATTCTTCGAGTGCTCATACGTTAGGCGCACCACGCCGCGCAGCTTTTCGCGAACCGAGCCGTTCTGGAACAGGAAGATCATCACGAACGCTAATAGATACACGCACGTATTAGCATAGCGGGTGAGCGCCTTGATTTTGCATCACCTTGCATTGGTAGAATATAAATAAAAGCCTGGGTCCAGCACGCGACTGCCTCTTTTGACGCTACCGGTACTCACCATGCGGTGCGCGGATCTTCGTGCCGTAGTACGTGCCATTGCGGATGCCGCGCAGGACGGTAAGTGCCGTGTCCTGCATGCTTGTTCTGTCCTGCTTTCTTGCGTCACGCGTGTGTCCTCTCGTCTGCAGCAGTCGGTCGTTCAGCCAATCTCCAGCAGCAGCACCACCACCAGCACGCTTCTTCCTCTCTCAGTCTTGTTCTCGCGCGCTCGCCTGCTTTCCCAGCCTTTTTGGCGTTTTGAGATTCCAAGAGGTCCGCCCTAAATTAGGCGCATTGAACCCCACCACTTACACCACGACGCCGACGTGGCCATTCTGCGCGGATCCGATTGGTGGATTTCAGCCAGTATTGTGTAAAACAGGATGTGCCACACTATTGAAGGTAAAGTAGGAGTTGAAGTTGGGGAGTGCCTTTGTGGAACCCGCTTCAATGTCGCGTCATGGTGCAAATGGCGATGATGTTGCAAGGCAGGCGTTATCAGCTGGCGGCGTGGAAGAGATCGTTGTACGCGTGCGTGATGCGCGCGTAGATCTGCTCAATGCGCGCGCGCAAACTGACGGTCTCGGCGCTCGACCACTTGTCTGGATGCCACTCCAGCGACTTACGATGGTACGCGCGCCGGATCTGCGATCTGTTGGCGCCTTCCGCGAGACCGAGACACGCCCACGAACTCATTCCCGCGCTCGGGATGCTCATGTCACTGTTGCAGGCGAGATGGAGAGAATGGAGAGATAGTTAATCGACGTGAGTTTAGTCTGATGACGAAGTAATGCAGTAGTAGATCGTGATGAGTGGCGCAAAATCAGCAATCGGAATCGTGTACGTACATGAGAAAATGGTAGGCGGCGCGATGGATCGCGAAGATGAAGCGCGTCGAAGTCGTTCCCTGAAGTCGCAGACCGCCCGAGTGCTCCCGCCAGTACGATCTGCATCCCAGCGCGTCCAAGTAGTGTCGGTTCGAAAGTTCGAGGAACTGGAGTTGCTCTGTCCATGCGCTGCTGTCTGTGGCTGCCTCGTTGAAGGATTCCGGCGATGAACTCACGCGACATTCCAAACGCGTGAAGAGAGCTTTGCAGCGCCGCACGCGGAGTCGCTCTTGTATATCTTCATGAATGCGGATGCGAGCGATCTTCTCTGCGACTTCAATGTGAGGTGATGCTGACGAGGAGCTGAACGTGATGACGAAGTCACCTGGTTCGGCGAAACGGAGGTCTCGGAAGATTGCGGATCCGTTGATTACTGGCAGATGCGTTTGGCCCTGAAGCACCCTTTCCGGTGGCGAAGATTTAAGAACCGTATCGTCCATCGGTTTTGCTGCAACGTAGAGATAGCCGCCGTTCCAAGACAGCATCTCTTCCCCAAACTGATCGTGAAGCCGCAAGTGGATCGATATGAGGCAATTCGGCACGAGTTCTCGGCACTGATACGAGACCTGGGCGATCTCAAGTGATGTTGGAGCTGGTACTGCGAGCCGACACTCGTTTACAAGAGCTCTCGTAACAACTTCTCGCTGTCTCAAGTGCTGGGATAAGCAGTTTGCTGGAGTAGTCGATGCTGCGCCAACACACAGCTCCGCGATGGTTTGCCACGATACTTGGGAAGAAACGGAGATACTTCGAGCACATCTCGCGGGAAGATCACTGCGCGCAAAGCGACAAAGTGTGAGGATATCAACGACTTTCATCCCAAATGGCGCAGCCATTGCACACGACGCTGGAGATACGGATTGAGCACGATGACAAAGCTGCGCTTTCTCCATTGCAGTCGAAATTCTCGTCATCTGATTTCGAGCGCAATTTGCAGGCGCTTCCGAATCAGCGTACTGGCAGAGAACCGTCTTCGCGTGATCAGAGAATGAACTCGGCGCATTGCGGTAGCATTGCACTGGAGCCGAGCTGGTGGCTTTGTCACAGAGTGCTGCAGCATAGTGCTCCAAGAACGATGCCGAGGCTGCTTTCGTTAGCTCTGCAATGCACTGCGCTAGAGCTGACGATTTTGCTTGGCTACATAGAGCAAGGGTGTCGTTGACGGATATCCTCTTCGAGCGGACGAGTTGACGAAGCTTGGCGTGGCATTCCTGCGGGCTTGAAGATCGCGCCTTGCTGCATAGCTGCACGCGTTGCCACTTGGAAAGCGTCTGGTCGTATTCCACAGAGGTTATGCAGTCAATTGCTGCAGTCGAGGTCGCGTCTTCACAGAGTTTGAACGTCAAGTCTGTCGATTCGCTGTTGATATCTGAGAACGTGAAGAATCCGAAAAGCCGTTTGGCTCTCGCGACACACTCAGACGCGTGTGCTGGACCCTCCAGATTGTCCTCTCCGTATGCAGAGGTTGAACACAAGCGAGATAGCTGGGATAAGCTGAAGACTTTTACTGGCATTTTGTTCACACAGGAGACCACAAGGAATGCGTTACGAGTCTGGCGGCAAAGCTGAGCTACAGCTGAAATCGCGCTGGACGCTTGAGTACGACCAGCGGTTGAAGTCTCGAAAACTCGACGAAGCTGTACAGCACAGTTCACTGGTTCGACTGAGCTTGAGCGCTCGCAGAGATGCGCCATCGAGTCTCCATCCATCCATCGCAGTTGCCGATTTGCTGCAAGTGCGCACTCGTGTGGACTTGCTCTCTCGCTTGCTGTTGCGCACAGTTGTGCCGCCATTTTCGCGGGAATGTTGGTGTGGCCGGCAAGCTGCTTTCCGCACAGGCTGATCGCTGGGATCTTTTCCGACGAAGCGGCGAATCGACACATTTGGAAGCGCAAAAATGGACCCAGCGAGAGAGGAGTTTGCTCGACGCAAGTTGCGAGCGCCTCAACGTCTCCGTGGAACCCTCTACAAATCTCAGCCACAGCGGGAGTCGACTCCTGGACCAGGCGCTTGGCTGAAAATGCAATGAGCTTGCGCCATTTGAGGAAACACTCGGCTGCTTTCGTGTCATGAGCATCCTGGCAGATGCTGAGCAATGTTGGCGCCAAGTCGATCTGCTGGCGGATTTGGTACGGGAACGCCAGCCAGCAGAGAGCAGGACCAGTGTCGCTTGCGCGCGAGCACAACTGAATCACCATATCTGCGCGCTGCTGCATTGATGTCGCTGGGAACGCATTCGCCGCTCGCAGTGCTGTAGACGCACAGAGTGCTGGTGCGGTATTGGGCTGCTCATCGTGAAGATAACCACAGAGTTGCTCTTTCTGCTCTTGCAACAAGAACCGAGGTGCGGCTTGAACACATGCGTTGGTTGCAGCTGAAGAATGTTGCGCTGTCGCCTTATTGCCGGATTCATGGAGCACAACTGCAGCCAACCAGAGGAGACCCAGGAGCAGTTCTGTCTGCCACGCGTAGCGCATCGAAACGAGTCTTACGTGGACGGAGTTGTTGCGACAGGTACCACGATGTCGGTTCAAGCGAGATTGCGACCTTTCAAGGTGAGCCACGTTTATACTATGGGAAATCTCGTCATCCGAAACTCAACAGCTGACATGATTTCGTTTTTTATTCTCTCTTGTGTTTTTGCAGTTTTTCTTCAAAATGAAAAACGCTTTTCCGCTCCCTCGCGCTCGGGATGGCCACGCGCTTTCTCGTTTGTTTGTTTTCTCTCGTGGAAACCCGATATCCAAACTGAGTACTGTACCTACCTACCTACATATCGATCCCCACCACCACTCGACCTCTTCTAAGAAACAAAAGCTACAGCTAATATGACGAGAGAGAAAGAAAGAGAAAGAGAGGGCTCCATTCGCTTCTCTCTTTCCTTTCTTGCTTGAATGCGCCAGTCACTCACTCCGCTGTATCGCACACTAATTCTCGATCAGCGTTGGCGATAGGTCGCTGAAGTACGGGTGCTTCATCGCGTCCGCCGCAGTGATGCGCTTCGCCGGGTCGTACTGCAGCATCTGCTCCAGCAGGTCGACGCCGTCTTGCTCCAGCGTCGGCACCAAATGGCTCAGGCTCTCTGGCATCGGGTACACTGGGAAATCTCGCTGTTCACCACGAAAAAAAATGCCAGCAAAGAAGCAGCAGATCAGTCAGCAAGCGTCAATCGTACAACAACACAAAGCACAAGCTCCAGACAATCGTACTCGATAGTCTGGGAGGTCGACGATCGACGGGTAAATATCGATGCTTGGCGTGCCAAGCAGGCGGAAGATGCGGTCCAGCTGGTCGGTCTCGGACGTGCCTGCGAAGAGCGGTCCGCCGTTCGCCATCTCTGCGAAAATGCAGCCGACGCTCCAGATATCGACCGGCGTCGAGTATTTTCTGCTCGCCATTGCAGCAAATACGCAGGTCAGCTTTGAGCAAGATGCAATGGCATACAGCATGGATACGACCATGCTAAAGATGCAATGGTACAAGACGTACCGAGAACCCATCAACACATCCGGGGCACGGTACCAGAGCGTCACCACTTCGTGCGTGTAGCTATTCGATTTAACATCAACAATCATCCACCAGAACACCAGCGAATTAGGCATTGCAACAGGAACAAACTATACGCAAACGCAAAGCCTACCGCACCTTCGCACTGGGATGCCAAACGCGCGCGCGAGCCCGAAATCAGCGAGTTTCAGCTCACCCTCTCGGTTGATAAGCAAGTTCTGCGGCTTCAAATCGCTGTTGCACCCAAATGGTGGCAGTAACACGTCATTCCAATCGTGTCAGTACATTCGCGCTCATTGCACGAACGCAAACTCAACAAATGCATTGCACTGCTGCAACACTTACCGGTGCAAGACGCGGTGCTGGTGGCAGTACGCGATGCCGCGCAAGAGCTGGTACAAGAACGACTGCGGATGCAACACGAGCAAGAAGTGAAAAGAACAAGCGTCAGCATTCGCCATTTTAGCAACCACATGCAAAGAACGCAATGCATGCAGCAACAACAGCAACAACAACAAATAAACAAAAGCGCACCTTGAGGATCGGCCTCTCCAATCCCTTTTCGCACACGTCCAAGTACTTCTTCAGGTCCTGGTCCAAGTACTCGAACACGAGCGTGAGCTTGCGCTCCGTGTGCACAATATTGTAGAGACGCACGATGTTGCAGTGCTGCAGCTCCTTGAGCAGCGAGATCTCGCGGATCGCGGTCGACGGGATGCCCTCGTCCTCGGCCTCGAGCCGAATCTTCTTGAGCGCGATCACTTCGCCCGTCACGCGGTCCTTGGCCTTGTACACCACGCCGTACGTGCCTTCGCCGATCTTCTCGAGCTTCTGGTAGCGCTCCATTGCTGCTTCTGCTTCTGGTGCTGTTGTTGTTGTTGATGCTGGTGTTGGCGTAGTATTCGATAGAGCGCTTCTTCTTCTGTGAGTACTGCTGCTGCTGCTGCTGCTGGCGGCGCGTGCTGAGTCCGCGAGAGGCGCGTATTCGCAGGAAGCCCGTGAGGAAGAAGCAGAGATGCGTGGAATGCGCGTGCGGCTGCTCTTTCGCGCAAGTTTTGTTTCCACCCGTTCTTTCTTCCAGCTGCTCAGAGTGGTTCTCGTCGAACCACCCAAGCACCCACCACACAACAAAAAGAATAAGTCAAACAATCATCAAAAACTCTTTGATTTTATGGATTTTTTGTGGGATTTTAGAATTAATCACCCAGACACCCACCACACAAAAATTCGCGGCTTGGGCTTTTTCAGCTTGGAGGTGCCAACTCACTCACTCGAGTGTGCCACTTGTTTTTTTACAGTTTTTCCATTGAAGAGAATCGCAAAGTGGTTCACGCACTCACGAGAAGCTGCGAACCGGCAGCCGCGCCTCGTTGATCTCGACCGTTAGGTGCGGAAGCTTCGCCAGGAGATTCGGAGACGACGAGGACAAGGACGCCTCTGCGGTCGCGTACAGTGGTCCCAAGTATGTCTGGTACGCCGGCATGAAGCGGTCCACAAAGTCACGCACCTGCTCCTCCGAAAGCGCGGGTTTGCTGGCGGCACGGAGGTGCTGCTCTTGCTCGTCACGCCACCTGATGACCAGTTACGCAGAGGTGCTCGTTTGTTAGCACATTGGTTACGGACAACATGCACATGAATGAAGTACAGACACTCACTTGTAGATCCAGTCGAGGTCGCCGACCTTGATCGTGATCAGTCCGTCGAGCTGCGCGTACAGTTGGTCGAATTCGCGCAACGCTTCGTTGATCGGCTTCAGATGGTCACTACACGATAGCAGAGCAACTGTGTGAGTTGGATGAAGAGAGAGAGATGTGGAACGTAAAGCGAAAGAATGAATGTCAGAGCGTGAAAGGACCTGAGGTTGTCACTCGACGCAAGCGCCTGGAAGCCCATACACCAGCCTTCGATGAGCAGCACGTCCAGCGGACCTGATGATTATGCATTTTGCAGACACAGAGAGAGAGATGGAGAAAGAAAGCCATGAGTAAATGAGCCAATCCCACCGTGGCAACCGCAAGGATCTCTGAACGTGAACACACACACCTTGCTTCTTCACCCACTCGGGCTTTGGCGCACGGTCGCCACGTCCACCGTGCAGTGACTTGTCGTACCGCGGCACGAGGATCTCGCCAGTCGACGTCTTGCATTCGTGAACAAAGTCCATTAGCAGCTTGACATCCTGTGTGCCCGGGTTTCCTCGGTACTGCAGCCAGCAAACCATTGTTAGTTAGTTAGACAAAGAGCTCTTCCACGCTTCCCTATTGCTCAATCATGTGCATGCCGTACCTGCAGCAGTGGGTTTTCCGGGTTTGCTTCCGCCAGCGCAACCTGGTCGCTTCTCGTGCGGTACACGTCGTCGAGCGACACGACCGCGCACTTCTTGCCCGTGAACACCAACAGCTCCTCGAGGTACTTGGCGATCGTGGTCTTGCCGCCGCCCTGCACGCAACTCAGCCCCACAAGCACGCATCGCTGCGACTGCTGCGTTGGCTTCGCCGCACGCGCATTGCGGGTCTTGTCCACGAGCGCGTCGGTCCACTGGAAGATCGGCAGGTAGTAGTCGTCGATGCGGCGGCGCAGCGCGTCCTCGTCGACTGCTGCGGCAGAGCCAGCGACAACTTTCAGGTCGCGGCGCATGCTCTGCTCCAGCTGGGCTCGCAGCGTCGCTCTTGTCGCTGCTGCTGCTGCCATCTTGTCTTGTCGGTTGAACTTTCGCTAGTGGTGTGTGCTTGTGGCAGATGCTTGACGTTGAATGTCATGAGGAGGAGGGAGGGAGGAGGGAGGGAGGAGCACGTCACGACCACCTGGGCAATCAGCGAATGTGCAATGAGCGATGACGCTGGGTGTTATATATGCATTTGTACCGGTAAATACTGGGGACGTCGGCATACAAGAATCAAGACAAAAACCAAGTGGGTGACCATATCATGTACATAGATTCTCAGAATCAGATGAACAAGCATCCGCCTTTTGTTCTTCGAAGGAGGGATCTCGTTTCTGAGTCGGGGTGATTGGGTGGTTGATTGCGCTCGCTTTGTGTTCCTTCTTGATTTGCTTGCTCTTCTCTTGACTGCGTCGCTCATTCAGAAACAGAGAAGCCGCAGAATCTTCAAGCGTCTCTCAAGCCGAAGCGAAGAGCTCAAGTCATGGACCAGCAGCAGCAGCAACAGCAACAAGAGGCCGCGGCGATAACCGCACCAGTGGAGCAGGTGACGGACCACCACCACCAGCAGCAGCAAGTCGGAAGCGGCGGGGACTCGTCGTCATCCGCAATGGCGACGGAGAAAGAGCACGCAGAGGCGGTGGATCTGGACGAGTGGGCGCTCGTGGACGAGCAGGCAGAGTACGTAGTACAAAGAACAACACATGCTAACGATGATGAGCTACACGGTTGAAGGGCTAGTTGAACTCATGTGTTGTCCCTGTTTTTGTGTTTGTAGGATTGTGGCGTCTGTGTCGACGAGCAGCGCTCCTCGAGAGCACGTTGAAGAAGAAAAGACAGCACCTACACAAGCGGAGAATGAACAACAAAGCGTGCACACCACCCAGGTGACGTTGACAGAGCACGAACTTACACAGCGAGAAGAGCTACAGCAAGTACCGGTATGTCGTTTGAAGGATGGATGGTCGAGTGTGTGCGAGTTCGCAAGTGCTGACGAATAGATTGGTGTTTTGTTGTTTGTGATGGTCACAGGCGAATGAACCTGAGGGATCAAGAGACCACGAGGCTGCACAGAGCGATTCAACGGTGGCTGAAGACGTGGACACCATATCGACAGAGTGAGTGGGCTCATCGTGATACTGCTGGGTGCTTTGTCTAGCACTCCTTCGTTATCGGAGCTGACCGCTCTCTTTGCTTGTGTGTGGTATTTCATGCTTTTCAGAGCCCATTTTGACGTCCCAGAGGGCTGTCTGCGGATCCGCCTGCGTGCTGGTACGATTAACAAAACCAACATTGAAAATGCTGTGTGCTTGTAAAGTGTTGCTCATCGGTTATCTCGTCGCATACTCTTGCCCCCTTTGTGTTGACAGGTGAGCAGATCCGACCAGCGTGGTTCAAAGCAACGCAGATTGTTGACGACTTTGTCGCAGAGGTGAGCATCAGCCTACTATAGCGCCTCGCCTGCACGAGATCGTCGGCGTGCCCCACTATTCTATGCTAACAAGTGAGCGTCTGCATGTGCAATCCACACTACCAGTTCTTTGCAGATGCAGTCGCAGAGGGCAGGAAGGTTCGCCTGATCTACATGGTAAGACTCCAGCAGTTTTGTATTGGTCACTTGTCGTGTGGACGCCAACCACAAGACCCAGTGGACGGATGCGTTATTCTCACTGAATTTTTATGAACGACCGACCACCAGGGCATGCTGTTGATCCACGATCGCTCCATGGGCGAGTACGGCATTGAAGAAGACGGCGTGATCCACTGCGTCATCACGGAAGCGCGTACGTAGTAGCTCCTCTTCATTACCATCTGTCTACCAGACATGAACACTTTGAACATCAGCTGACCATGTTCTTACTTGTCCATTACAGCACCGACACCGCACCGACAGGCGTCGCAGCAGAGCCTCGAGTCCAAGGGCTTTGCAAACCCGGCCAACACACTGCTCGTCATCACGGGCGTCTTCCTCTACGGACTCTGGTCGCTGCTCTACCACTACCCGCACTTTTTCTCCTGGAAGTCGATCTTCTTGCTCTCGCTCTTCAGTGCCGCACACGTGTCGGCCATGGTCTCGCGCTTCTCCACTGCCTCTTCGTCCTAAAGCGTTTGGGTACCAGCAAAGAAGCAAGCAACCGACCTCGCTGTCGACCACAAACAACACCCGTCATCAGACAAGCAACACAACAAACAAGCCCAACAAACAGTTTCCTTCTTCTTCTACTTTGTGAGCCGCTCTTGCAGCTGCACGTGCGCACCTGCGTGCTGTTTTGCTTGTGGCGCATGTGTTCTTTTTGCTATTTAACATTTTTCCCAGTAGTCTGTCAGTGTCCACACCATTAACAATCGAATCAGCACAACGACAAAAAGATGCGAAAATGGAATTGTATAGCTCTGGCGTCTTACGATAAACGGAAAATATAAAAAATGGTGCGCGGTGGTGGCTCGTTGATTTCGTTCGTGGATCTTCCTTCTTCATTCGCCAGACTCTGCAACCCTCTCTCAGTCTCTCACGTTCTCAAACCTTTGAAAGAATGGCAATACTTGGGTTGGCTTTGGGAGTGTGGCGATCCGGTCTTGTCTTGTTGTGTTGGTACCTTCTCGGCAGATGTCGGCATGGATGGGATAGCAGGCGAGGGTATATTCACAAAAATTCCATGACACGTGCGCGCACTTCGAGTGGTCGAGAGACAGAGAGAAACGCAAACACGCAACTCACAACAGAGATCGGGCGATCGCTTTCGCTTTGCTTCTTGCTTCGTGTTGCATTACTCACTTTCGCCGACTCAACAAGAACGATGCACCAGCGATTGCAGCGGCAGCAGCAGCGTAGTACACCATCCCCAGCGCCGAGTCGTTCCGGTGCGCAAACGCATGGCGCGTGGCGCTGCGTCCACGCTCGCTAATGCGAGACACTCGGTACGGAACAATCAGCCGAATATACTTGTTCCCCCACATCTTGGCTCTTGTGACAGCATCCTTCAGATCATCGTCTTTGAAGAGTAATACCTGGGTTTCACACACATTCCATACAGCAATGGTAAAAGTTAGCTATCTGAGCTGAACATAATCAATAGTCCAATCGCACAAAAAAACTCACATGATCGCCTTCGTCGTCAACGTAGTGCACTTTTCGAATCGTGTGATCGCCGAGGCGGTTCTGAACGTCGCGCAGCAAATCCTTCAAAGACTCGGCAGAACTCGTGAAGCGGTGGTTCGTTCCATAGCAATCTGCGAGCTTGTAGACAAACACATTCGGTGTGCCTTCTTGCTCTGGGCTGTCTGGGGCAGTTGGGTCGGATGGATCGTGAATGTCGAGGCTGTGCGACTCGACAAACTCATCCCACGTCTGACCACCAATCACCGGTGGGCTCATGCGCGGTAGTGGTGGTGGTGCATTGTTAGCAACCACACTCGTACTGCTGCTTTCATTGTCATTTTCGACAACAGCGGCTTCGCTGTCGTTACCATCGTCCTGCTCGTCGCCCTCGACAGTGTCCTCTGAATGGTGCAAACTGTTGCGGAACTTGTCCCACAGCGGCTGCACATTGTCGTTCTTTGCGCGCTGGAAAGTGCCCATTTGCTGCACAACTCCGCACGTCACTTGCAGCACATCAACGAGTCCGACGAGCTTCACGTTCTCATCAAATACGGGCACGTGCAGAAAGCGTCCGTTGTGCATCGAGTGCAGCGTTTCCAGGATTGTCGTGCCCAGTGTGGCAGAGTACGGGTTCGTCGTCATCACGCTCGAGAGCACCGCGAGGTTGGGATCAATGCCGACCGCGACCACGCGGCGCATCAAGTCCTTCGACGTGAAGATCCCGACCATCTCGCCAGCTTCGTTACACACCATCACAGCGCTCGTCTTCTTCTCAAGCATCAGCTTCGCAGCATCCAGAGCAGTGGACGTCGGACCAACAATGGGGACCGTCGTGCCTTCCGTCAGAATCGCAGACAGCGTCGGCAAAAAGAGCTAATGAAAGAAGCAAATTGTAACAACTCGTCAGCCAAAGAGGAAGGGAACATCCAGATGTCTTGCTTTAGAAGCAAACATTACCTTTTGCCGCAGAGTTTCAAACAAATTCTCGCCCGCCGCCCCCGACATGTGTCGCTCCAGCTGCACACAAATCCCAGAAAAGCAAACGCTTAGCCAAGCAATGGCATACAAATCCAAGGATTTCAAGACCCGACGCTCACCTTCTTCACTGCTTCTGATAACCGATCCGGCGACAACTCGTAGCCATGCTCGATTTTCGAAATTGCGTCGTAGAGGCACTCGGCAATGTCCAAGATGCCGACAACTAACAGCAAAGCGATCGAGAAATAGTAGTACAAGTCAGTGACATATCGCGTCGTGCAGTAGAGCGAGTACAAAATACGAACAAACCAACCTTTCTCATTGTCCGTCACGGGCAAGTGGCGAAACTGGCCCGAGACCATTTTCTTGAGCGCGTCGATCGCACTCGCATTCGACGCGACGCAGGACGGATTTGGCGTCATGACGTCGCACACGCGCGTCAATCTCGGGTTCTTACCCACCGCGACGACTTTGAATGCAATGTCCTATTTAGTGCACAGTCCGCAAGTTAGCCAAACAAGAATGAAGGGCACACTGGGATCCATAACGACACACACACACACACACATACCCGATCAGTGAGGATGCCGGTCAAGTGGCCGTTGCTGTCGAGCAGCAGCGTCGCGTCCGTCTTCTTCTCGACCATGCTGCGCACGCACTGCGCGACAGAGATCTGCTCGCTCTGCAAAAGCGCGGTCGCAGGCTGCAGAAGTTGCTTTGTGCTGCCGCTTTTCCTGCTGCTGCCGCTACTGCTGCGTCTCTGCGAATGCGGTGACGAGCGGCGTTGCGATGACTGCTGTCGACTGCTACCAGGACTCGCAGTGACGCTCCCATTGCTCCCGTGCCGCCGCATGCGCGGCGTCAATGGTCTCCCGCCAGACGTGTTACTAGCGCTGGAGCTAGAACTGCTCTGCTGTGCGTCATGGGTCTGCTCTGCTGCCGCCGCTGTCGCTGTCGTTGCGCTCCTGTGTGTCGTTGCGGTGGTTGTGGTCGTTGTAGTCGCCGTGTTTTTCGGTGTCACCGCATTCGCGCGCGCCTCCGCTGCCTCGCGCGCCTGCTGTTGCGTGCGCTTGGCCACCTTCTTGGTCGAGAACACAACGTGCTGTTGGTTCTTCTTCATGGCCCTTGGCTTCTTTCGCGTGCTCTTCGTTTAACAAATCTTTGGTCGCGCGCAACTCTTTCAATACGAAGTCAAATGGAGCGCGGAAGGTGTCGTTCGATGCGTCTGCGCGTGCTCTTCACGTGGTGCGCGCAGTTCGTACTGTGCTCTGGCTGCTTGTCGCGTCACCACACACAGCCGTGCTTGCTTCGTGGCGCTTTCTCTTTCGTCTCAAAGAAAGAAAAGTATTTGTTAATCCATCTCTCGCCGAGAATGGAAAGGTTTCGCGCGCGAGAAGCTGGGGACAGCGAATATAACTGGTATATTCGTGCCGGGACATCGAAAGCGCGAATATTTCAGTCTGACCACCATACAATATACGTCAACATCTGAGAACAGCAGACGGTCGCGGTAGTTTATCCTGTAAAATACGGGAGAACAAAAGACGCAGAAAAAGCCCAAAGTTCAGACGCGTGATGTGACCTCTGATGCTCACCGCCTAGTTTGATTTTTTGGGATTTTTGGACTGCCCACCTGCGAAATCTGATATTGTGCTTGCTTCAACGTGAGCAAGGCCATACAAAACCTTTGCAATCTAATACTTGCTGCTTCTTTTCGCGACCTCCTTGCTGAGTTGCTTGCGGTGCAGTACAGTTCGCAATCGCTGCTCTGCTTCTTTCCGCATGCATTCACCCACAACTTGTGTGTATGATTCATTTGTGAATGCGCAAGTTGTTGTTGTCGCGCATGATATTTTCTACATTTCTGGAAATTGCTGTCTGATGAAAGAAAACGACAACGACGACGATGACTTGTGCACGAGGTTGAAATTGCTGGCTGTTCACTTGCTTGCTGAAACGCATGTGTCGTTGTTACGCATTTCTTGCTTTGCCGGCATGAAACAAACACAAGATCTCATTCCTGTGTCAACCCATTCCAACAACAGTGCACTCACTGAACTGTCCAGCCGTATTTATTGTTGACAGAAGTGCACGAATCGCGCTCATTGGCTGCATGCACGCAAGTGCCACACATGCACGCTTCTTTGCCTTGTTTGTTCGTCTGAGTGTGTTACAGTAGTTGCTTTGATGCAAGCATGCGTGCGTGCGCAAGAACAACTTCAGCAACAACAGCACAACCACAAGAACAAAACAAGCAACAAACACACAACGAACGAGCAAAGTGGGTGGATCTGGAATCAGAAAGAGGGAAGTTCGTAAATCAACCAATCAAAACGCCAGCTGCGGTGATTGCGCATCTTCCGCCCAGTCAAGCAAGTGCAGCCATGTGTCAAGCAAACGAGGAACAAAGTTAAGCACAGATGTGCCTGTTTCAGCGATAGTGACAGCGGCTGCCTAATTTCGATCGGCGACGTCGACGTTGTAGCTCACACGTTGAAGAACCGTGTTGCATTTTAGATCCTCTATCCTGCAGTTGGCTTGTGTAGCGCACTCGTAGTTCC
>JAASFU010000817.1:0-14714 GCA_023333955.1 Globisporangium paroecandrum | reverse complement strand
TACCACCGCGCCTGCCGTTGGTGGTGAGGCGACTCCAGCTCCAGCTGCCGGCACGAAGCCAGCCACCATGAAGCCAACGACTGGTCCTGCTACTGGTGCGAAGCCAACTACTACCCCTGCCGCCACCAGCAAGTGCAAGGTCCGTCGAGAATAAGCGCTGCGGCAGTCTCCAAGGGTGGCGTTCTTTTTGATGAAACTACTACAGCATATCCTCCACGCGCACAATTTATGAGTATCCCCAGTGGTGTCCACATGTAATGGACAAAATACAAAGTGTTTATCGTTTGTAATAAAGCGGATCCTTCTTTCGCTTCACGAGTGCTTCTCTCCATTCCCAGATTTGCCCAGCGACACACAACATTGAGAGCAAGACAATGGGAAACAGTGCTACAAGCAGCCATCACTGAATAGACGGCTGGCTGTCTGGGTCTTACCACTCAACCAACCGATCCAAGCTGCTGGGGACCACATCACTCAACGTGTGTACGGGCTTCATAGAAACCCATCCACCTGTGCGTCTGAAGTCTCGACCTTGTGCTCTTCCAGTCCCGCGCGGCATTCCTCCATCTATCTATCGGGTATAAAGCAATGGGCGATCCACTTCAGCACCATACACAGCGTTTAAGTTCAAGGACGGAGGCACCTCTGGATTCTAAACAAATCATCGTCTTTGAAGACGTGTTGATTTCGTCCCCACCCATGATGCACACCAACCACTTGCACCAGCAAAGCAAAGTAGAAAGAGCAGAGGGAGGCAGGGGGACATGTGCACGCACGTGCATCCGCCGGCAGAGAGACACGAGCAGATCCTTGGAGCTGCGAAGAACGATGCAAAGTGGGGCCGTGTGTGCAGCTATGCCTACCCCATTTCATTTCTTGGTGTGATTGATTATTTGGTTGATCACGTTGTTGCATGGAGCTTTGTTGTCATGCGCTCGCAGAAAGGCTTCAGCGGTGCACACGACGACGATACTTCGTGCAGCATTCTCAGCACCTGCGTATCTAGCTGACCTTGAGCTTCTAATGCTGCTTCTTCATCACCACTCGTCGCTGCCCCCAAGTCGTGCAAAAGCACGAAAATGTGCTCACAGCGCTGTAGAATCTGTGTTTTCTCTTTTGAATCCGGACTTTGCAGCGCGCCTCCACTTCCGGCGTCAAACACTTCGCAGAATGCTACTGCCCGCATCACGCCCACGAAGATCTCCTCCGTGTGCGCCGGCACGCGCGGCCACGCGCTCAGGATTGTCACGCGCAGCGTCTCGAGCGTCTCCAGCAGCAAGACGATATTGATCCCTTCGAATGACGCGATCAGCACCTTGAGCAGCGGCTGCAGGTACCGGATCACGTGGATGCTGTGCGGCGCACCCATGCGCTCAATCATCGGACGCAGTCGGCGAAGGAAGATCGTGCGGATCGCCACTTCACTGCAGAGACTCGTGTCGTTCAGTAGCCGCGGGAAGAACTTGTCATAGTGCGCAAACTCACTTGGAGGCGACAGCTTGTCCAGCGACGTGGCCAGACAGTCGAGCAGCACGTCGATCGTCTCGGGCTTGCGCGACGTGATCGCCAAGCGCAGCACCTCCAACAGTACGTCCGAGTACCAGCGCAACTCCGTGGCCGTCACGTTGTGCACTACGTGCTGTAGGATCTGCGCGCCGACGAGCTGCGTCGTGTCGCTGAGCTCGTCGACAAGCGGGAACACGAGCGCGAGCAGACGGCCGAGCAGGTCGCCGCCCAGATGGGGAGACGGCACTTGGAGCGCGACAAAGCGTAGCACGTGCTTGTGGAACGAGTGGCTGTCGACCCACTCCTCCTTTGAGGCGCTGGCTTGCGAACAGAGCGCAACGAGCTGCTCAATGTACTTTGCAAAGAGCTCGGACTGGGAATGTGTATCAGTGATGCCCTCGCAATGGCGCAGGATCCTTTGGGAGACTGGGAACACGCGCATCGATTCGGCAGCAGGGAGCTGCTCGCACGCGATGTGCGCACAGGCGTGTAGCGCGAACGGCACCCAGCGCAGCAGCGCCTTCGGAGCATAAGCAGCAGCACTCTGGCTCTGGGATTGCTTGTTGCTTGCTGCTGCTGTTGCCGCTTGTGTGGAGGATTTATGGTCGTGCATCAGGTCTGTGAACGCCGCCAGGAACTCGAATATCGGCGCCATGTTGTCGTCCAACGCGAGAAACCCAGCGACCTCCTCGTTCGCACTCGACGCCACGGACGAGATGCACGCGGTCACGATTTTGCAGAGCGCCTTCACAGCCGCGACAATGGCTCGAAGTAGCTCAGTGGAGAGCGCGGCCGACTGCTGCTGACTGAACTGTGTGAGCAATCGTGTGAGCTCTTGGACGCTGGCGCTGCGGCTGGTTGGGGCATGTTGCTGTTTGTCGCTCAGCAGCTCATCACGGAGCGCATCGCTGCCGACGGCGGAGAAGTGTATTAGAGCCGTCTCTAGTTCACTGGCGAGCTCTTCACTGGCGAGCTCTTCGCTTGTGGCGACGCTGGCCGGCGGGTGCACACGCGCAGCAGCGTCGTCATCTTCGTGGTTGTATCTGCCTACCATTTGATGTCGAGCACTTGTTTGCCAGTTTCGAACACCAGTTGCTTAATTTACACACGATTTTTAAAAAACTATCTTGTGAAATGTATGATACTTTTATATAGCAAATGTAAACCAAACAGGATCTTGTGAGGATCCAAGGTGCTAAGGAAATTGCTATTCTTGTGTAGCAATTCATGTTCATCAACTAAAGTTTATGGAAGTGGACCTCAAGCATGAGCTGTCGAGGTGGTGTACTACGCACCTGAGTACGAACTCGGCCGATGTCAGCGTGGCAGCTCATTCGCTCGGCTTGTGAGCTACTGGCTTCGAGTGTGCTCAATCAGGCCACTCGAGGGATGCTCTCTCGGGGGAGGTACACCAACAATAGTACTAGTGCCGGCGTTATTGTCGGAAGGAAAGTCTCCGAACAGCACGCTCGGTGGGCTGGTGACGTGGTTCTCTCTGCTCTCTGCGCTCTCAAAGTTTCTCAGGCACTGTCGTGGCGCCTTGCTGGATGTCGACGTGGGAGACCCCACCTCATTCGCTTGTGCACCACCGCCGAGCCCGTGATCAGCGCAAAGTTGGACGGGTGCTCCAGCCAATAGACCATCACGATGCGCTGGGCCGGAGTGGTGTACTCGTATGTGCGCTTGCTGCTGCTGTTGTGGGTGCTGGCGGACGCGATCTCCATTTCCTCTGCGCTTTCCATGTGTTCGTACGCGTGCTTTTTCCGTTTGTCTGTGGATGATGACAGAGTTGGAAGCCAGCGCATGGGTCAACTTTCTTTGTTTCAACAGTTGATGAACGCAGACCACAGCCAACTTTGTTTCAACCGTTGATGTACCATTCGACCTCTCTCTCTTTCACTTGCCTTCAAGAGGCTTGAGCTCCTCCACGTCTTCGAGTCACTCGAGGATGTCGTCTCGGTCGTAGGCTTCCGCAGATTCTTGAATCTCTCTCACGTCGCACTTGTCGCGATGGTTCTCATAGCACCAGTGCAGACTCACGATGTCACCAGTTGGAAGTGCTCCCGATAAGCTCTCTGGACGATTGTCCAATAGAAATCCCATCATCCTCAGGTGTCCGGTACTGGTGGCTTGGTCCATCGCTGCTCTCGTGCAGCTCTCGGACCGATTCACGTGGAGCCACTGCACCACGTCCAGATGCGTCGACACCGCGTAGTCCATCGCGTTGGTAGCGCACCCCTCTGTACGATGTTCGTGGAGGAACTTGGTGATTCCAAAGTGGCTGTTGGCTGCAGCGGCGTCCATCGCCTCGGGAGAACAGTCGCCGACCTCGCCATAGTGTCCGTGAAGAAAGCGAACGATCTCCAGATAGCCGCCTTTCGCAGCTCCGTCCATTACTTCGTAAGTACATCCATTGCCTGTAGAGTGCTCATGGAGAAACTGGACAATGTCGAAATGCCCATTCTGAGCAGCTTCATCCATGCTACACTCCGAAAAATTGTCTGGAAAGTGCGCGTGAAGCCACTTGACGACCTCCAAGTGTCCACTCTTGGCGGCACTGAGGTCCACCTTGTACGTCCCCACCATTTGCCGCTTCGCATGCAGGCACTGAAGGACGTCCAGATGGCTGTTGCTCGCTACTTGATCGAACGCGGACAGCGAGAACTCGACCGATTCCTTCGCGTGGCCATCGAGCCACTCGATCATCTCCAGGTCCCCACACCCCGCAACGTAACCCATGACGACCAGCGTCACGACCACGTCCACGTTCACAAAGTCACTGAGCCATTTGACGATCCCAAGACGGCCATCTGCCACTGCGATTTCCATTGCGCGAGACAAATTCGCAGCCGGGCGGTTCTTCACAAGCCACTACAGCACGTGGAGGTGGTCGCTGTTCACGGCTGCGTCCATCGCGTCCCCCATCTCGCTCTCCTAGTCCAGTGAGCAGTTCTCCTGCAGCCAGAGTATTGTCTCCAAGACGCCACGGCCAGCGACGACCGCGAAGATCTCGTCGGCATTGCCAATCACGTGAGGGTTCACCTCGTGCAGCAGCTTGAGCGCTTCAAAGAACCACATTCGGCTGCCACTTTCGCGGCGTCCAGTACTTGGAAGCGCAAGAAGAGCGGATACCGCCGGTTGATCGGCAGAGGGCGTCACTTGGACGCGGCAACGAAGCGGCGCAGCAGCCGCAGATTGTTCGTCTTTACAGCGTCCTTGAGGCTTTTGAAGTGGAAGCAGCGGTCGAGGAACGCGCTCACGGTGCTCGCGACGTGCGGCAGCGCAGCGATCTGCGGAAACGCGCGCGTCACCATCAGCGCACCTGTGAGCAACTCCAGACCATTAGGATCGGTGATACTACTAGCAGCAGCAGATGTGGTGGTACTGCTGGCAGCAGCAGCATCGTCCAGCCGAGCTCTCTTCGTGGCGAGTGGTGGCGTCATTCTTGGAGCAAAGACGATTGAATTTGAACTGTGTGTCCATATTATGAGGTATATTGAACGCCCCTTCTTCCCTCTTATTTCCGATGATGATACGCAAATCAAATTCAAG
Source organism: Globisporangium paroecandrum (assembly GCA_023333955.1). Taxonomy (NCBI): domain Eukaryota; phylum Oomycota; class Peronosporomycetes; order Pythiales; family Pythiaceae; genus Globisporangium; species Globisporangium paroecandrum. The sequence goes on along the minus strand of JAASFU010000817.1, from coordinate 9,656 downwards.
AGGGTTTAGTGTAGTCCACCTCACACATGTCCCCTCACCCGCTTTCGCATTCTTTCGCCTGGCGTCCAACGCCAGTTTGCCTGAGCCACCCACCCACCCGCACTTCCCCATCGTAAACGCCCGCAAAAGAAACAGGAAGAAAGCATGGCCTCTTCGACGTCGTCGGCGGCCGTGGCGGCGCTCGTGCAGAAGGCGTCGCAGCAGTACGTCGAGTGCCGCCGCAAGGTGACCGCCAAGGTGGACGAGGTGAAGGCACTGGACCAGGAGATCAACGCGCTCTTCGCACAGATCACGGCGCTGGGCGAGAACCCGCAGACCGCCAAGAGCGCCAAGTCCGTGGGCCGGCTCGAGGTGCGCATCGCCGGCGTTGAGGGCGAGACCCCCGTGGAGAACGCCGTGATCACGGTCGCACTCGACCCGGAGTACGAAGAAGATGACGCGGCTGACGACTTTGAGATCGTCGAGCAGCAGCATGTGGTCGAGAAGCACAACGTGATCGTCACGGCCGTGAACGCCGAGACTGGCGAGGAAGAGGTCGTGGCCGAGAAGGTGATCACGAAGGAGGACGGCGTCGAGGTGGGCGTCGAGGTCATCAAGGAGGACGAGCACAGCGACGCCGAGGACGCGAGTGAGCACGCCGAGCACGCCCACGGCGCGCGCAAGACCACGACGAAGATCACGAAGACGATCCTGACCAAGAAGATCAAGAAGAAGGTCGAGAAGAAGCCAAAGGAGCCGGTCGTGCGCTCGGTCGAGTGGACGCCGGAGGCCGCGGAGACCGCGTTTCCAGCCACGTTTGTGTTCGATCCCGTGCAGTCGCGCGAAGCCGTCGTGACCATCACGGTGGCTCCTGCCGTCGCCGCCGCGGGTTCGGCGAAAGACGGCGAGGAGCTAGAGGCCGAGCCTGTGAAGGAGATCGAGTTCCCTGTGTCGTCGCTCTTCCAGGGAAAGGACCTTGACCAGTGGTACACGATCAAGGAAGAGACCACTGCCGCCGCCACTGTTGAAGCTGTGGAGGCGGAGGCGGAGGTTGCGGTTGCGGAGGAAGAGGAAGAGACCAGCATCACGGAGCTTGCGGAAGAAGAGAAAGTAGAGGCTGCTGTCGTTGAGGAGGTAGCTGCCGCGGTGGCGGAGGAGAAGGTAGAGGAAGCCATCGCTGAAGCCGTCGCCGAGGCGGAGGCGCCAGTGGAGGCTGCCGTTGAAGCCGTCGTGGAAGCCGAAGTGGAGGATGAGAAAGTCGAAGTGGAGGCTACCGAGGAAGTCGCCGTTGAAGCTGCTGTCGTGGCGGTCGAAGAAGAGACCGCCCCAGCCGCCGCGGACGCCGCCTCTGCCGTGACCCGTTTCCACGTGCAAGCCACTTTTGTGCTCTCGGAGATCGAGGCGCTGAGCCTCGAGGCCGTGAACCTCTCGAAGAAGAAGCAGGAGGCCGAAGCCGTGCTCGCGATCCTCGAGCGCGAAGCCGCGAGCCTGCGCACCAAGTATGAGCGCCTGAACGCGAGCCAGCGCTCGCTCGGCGCCGCGAGCGTGTCGAAGCCAAAGTCGAACTTGCTGATGGGTCGCAACTTTGCCAACCCGACGGTGGTGCAGAAGTCGAGCTACCAGAAGGTGAAGGACTCGGTCTCGGCCGTGCTCACACCGCAGCGCCAGCAGGTGATGATCAGCGTCGCGATGTTCTTCGGCAGCGCGTGCCTCTTCCACTTCCAGGGCGAGAACTTGCTCGCATAAGTAAGGGCCAGGGGAGATGATGATAGAGATAATACAGATCTCGAAGTTGGTTTGTTTTTTTTGGATACGTAGGCGCAAGACAAAGAGAGAGTTTGGTTGACTGGCTGGGCTTGACAAGAGGAAGGCTGACTGGCTGCCATCATTGCAATGGGTGGGGTTAAGTGACAGAGTGCAGCATGTGCAGTATGAGACTTGCTTTCATTGGGACGGAGGCTGCTGATGGCGCATACGGCGAGCCTCATGACCCCCAAGCGCTTGTCTTCATGTGTGCAACTTCACGAAATGAGTCATGACAGGTAAGCACTTGCTCCATCGAATAGCTACACAATCTTTCAAGTGATGTGATTGGATGAAATTCGTTGTGCAATAGATTTAAGCCAATCAAATCTGTTCGCGCTTTTCCTGCCTTCCCTTCAGGAAAGCCCGCCAACAGGCAGAGCTTCAGGGACCATCCGGTCGGTGGGTTGGGTCAGCAGCTTTCACGGAAGCGCTCCATTCGCGCATTCGCCTTCGCACGTTCGCGTGTTCTCCTTCACTCTTGCCCTCTACCGCTCTCACTAATCTCACCACTAATCCCACCACTACTACCACTACCGCCACTACTACCAGTACCATCAGCAGCAGCCATGGTCGCCAGCATCTCCACCGTCAGCACCGCCGAGCAGGAAGAGCTCAAGCAGCAGCAGCCCGTGAAAGTGGAAGCTGAAGCAGCAGTCGAAGATGCACACGAGACCGCGAGCCGGATAGCCAAGCTGGACAGTCTGCTGGAGAAGGCCGGCATGTACTCGAGCTTCTTGTTTTCCAACATGGTGAGCGCGGCGAGCGCCACCACCATCAAGGTCAAAGAGGAAGAAGCTAACAACCATGACGACGAGCCGGTTGAGAGCGACGCGAAAGGCAAGGGCAAGCGCAAGCGCGGTCGTCCCGTGAAGAAGGCCAAGGAGGGCGAGAAGAAGCTCAAGCAGATGCAGAACGACTCGAAGCTGGACACCCGCCAGCAGCCGCACGTCGATTTCGAGCAGCCCAAGCTGCTCACGGGCGGCGTGCTGCGCGACTACCAGCTGGAGGGCATCCGCTGGCTATGCAACCTCTTCGAGAACGGCCTGAACGGCATCCTGGCGGACGAGATGGGTCTCGGTAAGACGATCCAGGTGATTGGTCTCATCGCGCACCTCAAGTCGCTGGGCGTGCGCGGTCCGTTTTTGATCACGGCGCCGCTGTCGACACTCATGAACTGGGAGAAGGAGTTCCGCAAGTGGACGCCGAGCATCCCGTGCTTTGTGTACCATGGCACGATGGCGCAGCGCCGCGCGTTCCGCATGAACGAGCTGGCCAAGGTGCGAAAGAACGACATGGACTTCCCCGTGGTGATCACGTCCTACGAGATGATCCTGGCGGACGCCAAGAGCTTCAACAGCCTGGGCTTCGTGTGGAAGTACATCATCATCGACGAAGGCCATCGCCTGAAGAACATGGACTGCAAGCTCGTGCGCGAACTGAAGAAGGCGCGCTCGGAGAACCGCCTGCTGCTCACGGGCACGCCGCTGCAGAACAACCTGGTCGAGCTCTGGGCGCTGCTCAACTTTATCCTACCGGACGTGTTTGACGACCTGGAGCTCTTCGAGAGCTGGTTCTCGTTCACCCCCGATGGCGCGCGGGACGGCAGCGCCACGGCACAGGACGTGCTCGCGGGCGAGAAGAAAGCGGAGATTGTGTCGAAGCTGCACGAGATCCTGCGTCCGTTCCTGCTGCGTCGCCTAAAGGTGGACGTGGTCGAGGAGATGCCGTCGAAGACCGAGATCTTCGTGTACTGTCCGATGACTCCCGAACAGCGCGAGTACTACACGATGATCGCGAACGGTACACTGCAGCAGGTGATGGAGGCGAAATACGGCAAGTTCCGCGGCGCGGCGTTCAAGACCAACAGCATCAAGAACCGCGCGATGCAGCTGCGCAAGTGCTGCAACCACCCGTACCTGTTCGACGAGCCGCTGGACGGCAGCGGCGACATCTCGACCGACGAGCGGCTAATTGAGGCGTCCGGCAAGCTCCAGATGCTCGACAAGATGCTCACGCAGCTCAAGCGTGACGGCCACAAAGTGCTGATCTTCAGCCAGATGACGCGCGTGTTGGACATTCTGCAGGACTTTCTGGACTTCCGCGGCTACAATTTCTGTCGCCTGGACGGCAGCACGGACCTCAAGTCACGTCAGGACCAGATGGACGCGTTCAACAAGAAAGGAGGACCTAATGGAGTCGACGAAGAGGACGTTTTCTGTTTCCTGTTGTCCACACGCGCCGGCGGACTCGGTATCAACTTGATCTCGGCGGACACTGTGATCTTCTACGACTCGGACTGGAACCCGCAGCAGGATAACCAGGCGCAGGACCGTTGCCATCGCATCGGCCAGACCAAGGAGATCGTGGTGTATCGCCTCGTGACCGAGAACTCGTTCGAGAACCGCATGATCGCGCGCGCAATTGAGAAGCGCAAGCTGGAGCGTGTGGTGATCCAGCGAGGGCATTTCAAGCAGCACCAGCCGCGCTCGGCCGAGGAGAGCGCGAGCAAGGCGCTGACGAACGAAGAGCTCGAGGAGCTGCTCAAGGACGACGTGCTGATCCGCAATGGCGTCGAGAGCGGCGGCATCAGCGACGAAGAGCTCTACAGCATTCTGGATCGCGACTTGGTGGTCAAGAGTTTCGTGACGCACAAGGGCGAAGAGGAAGACGAGGAGATCGGCCAGCAGCAGAAGCGAAAGAACAAAGCCGGAGAGGCCCTGCTAGCGTTCAAGGGCGACGGCTACGAAGTCGTGGACAACGCGCCAGCCGCGGCGATGGACAGCTTTGCATAGTAAGCTCAGTTAGTCAGTCAGTACATGCACACGAATAGCGAATAAATGGATACAGAGTCTGCGTGGATTTTCACACACAAGGCGTGCGTGTTTCTTTGGTCATCAAGTATGTTGCTGCTGGTATTGGCAACTCACTCGATGGTTGAAAAGCGTCGTCCATCATCCATCCACTAGTGCTCGAGCGACTTGGTCAGCGGCTCCTGCTCGAGCAGGAACGTGGTCATGAACGGCGGCGGCGAGCGCATCGTGACGACGCGGAAGACGAGATTGATGCCCGCGACGAGGTTCTTGAGCTGGTGCGTTTGCTTTTGCATCTCTTCGCGCGCGATGTCCAGCAACAAGTCGCGGATGAGGCTGCAGCGTCATACACGACACAAAACACAAGGTAAGTACCATCATCTTTCTTAATATGCAGTGGCTCCTGTTCACAGCGGCAATGCACTTACTCTGCATTCACATGCTGGCGCTCGCTGGACTTCGTCGAAGTGCTCGTCTTATTGTTGTTGTTGACGTCATCGAGAGGCACTCGGTGGTGGATCCACTGCCAGAGCTGCGCGCGCGAGATCTCTGCGGTCGCCGAGTCTTCCACGCAGCCGTTCACGACAACCGTGCCCTTTCCGTAGAACCACCCGAGCACGTAGAACAGCGCGACACGAAGGTTCGATTCGATCGAGTGCTTGGTGACGTACCCGTCAGGCAACGTGAACAACATCTTCTCGTAGAAAGCTTCGTTCACTGGCGTCGTGAGGTCCAACGCCCTAAACTTTGCATCAACTTCTTTGCGCGCCGACGAAAAGACCTTCCGGAAAATATCACGTTAGTTCACAACCAACACAGGTGGACACTATTTCGAACATCCAAAATTACAAGCTGTCCTCACCTCTTGGACAGGCTTCACGAGCTCCAGATCGTACACAAGCGCGCCGTCAGATCCAGCGAGCGCTTCAAACTGCTTTCCTGCTTTTGCTTTTCCAATCGCGTCGCCTCTCGACAAACTGGGCGGGAGCTGGTCGAGTACGAACGGCACCATCCCTGTCGTCGCCGGCGCGTTGCGTCGCTTGCAAGTGCGGATCAAAAGCTCCATGTAGTGTCGAAGAAAGTCCGATCTCATGGAGACGCACTGCTGGCGATCCGGCAGCAAACACGCCTTGTCGTGGCGAAAGTTGACGACGATCGACGCCGTGTAGTCCCACATGCCGCAGTTCAAGCCTGACGAGTGGTGGCGCAGCTCAAAGAGGATCTCCTCCATCTCGAGCGCAGCAAAGATGTTCTCGATCAGCACGGTCGCTTTGATGCTTCCCTACAATACAATAGAAGCAAATGTGAACATCCTAAACCATAGCAGCATTTCAACAGTCTACTACAAACCTTTGGAAACCCGAGCTTTGCTTCCGAGTGTTCGAAAATCTTGCGCCAGAGCGCGGCTTCTTTATAACCTTCCAGCTGCAGCGTAAATATCAGTAGAATTTGTGAATATAAACCATTATACACTTCATAGCATGGCTTATGAGTAATGCTGAATGGAGAAAGTGTCCATGAACCTTGGGGAGGTAGAGGAATGGACCACGACCATTTTCAAGCAACAGTTTGCCACTAGAAGGATGAATAAACAATGTGAGTATCATGCCAAATCCAGTTCAGAGAACTTCAACTTTCACACCAAACTGTCAGGAAGAAGAACTCACTTGTGGAAGATATGGATGCCAAAGTCAAACACTGCGCCTGGTACAACAACGCCATTCACGAGCATGTTCTAAGAGCACAAGAAGACAACAACAAGGATGAGAATCAAAGTGTAGCAATATATCCACCACATTACACAGTACCATTTCGTCCATATTCCACGCTCGCGGTCGCACAACCAGCAGCGCCGGGTCACGCACAAGCACCAGCCCTTTAGCAGGCACTGCCAGCTTGCCGCGACTCGCGTCCATGATGTTGAAATGCCCCAGCAGCGTGTTCGTCCACGTTGGGCAGTGGCCGTCATCGAAATCCACTTGTACGCCCTGCATATAATCACGGCTGTCACAGTTAGAACGGGAGAGTCCTACCCCAAAGCACAGCACACTGCTACGGCTAGATACATTGGGCAGCAGGAACGTACCTGAGCCCCCGAGTTGAGTGACTGCAGCAGGAACTCGCAGTTCGCCGGTGACACGTCGCCGATGTCGACGCGTCGGTCCTGCAGAATGTGCGGGATCGGATCGATCTTCCAGCTCAGGTCGTCTCGGACCGCTTTCGTATCGCGGAGGAACGTTGGTACCACGTTCTGCTGTTCGATGGCGACGCGGCGAGCGCTGCGACGCTGGTGCAACTGCAGTTCGTAGAACCCATACACATGTCAGTCTCCACAGACACTTTGATGCACACGTAGGGTAAACACATAGATAGGAGTGAGTGGACGGGAATACCTGCTCAATGTCGCGCGCAAATGTGGTCGTGAGCTCGGCTACGAATGCAAGCGCGTCGGCAGTGAGCACCATGTCGTACACATGCTGTTCGAGCACGACGTCGCGGTGGGAGACATACACGTCTGGCTGCTGAGCTCCACCAGCGGCAGGAGGAGGAGAAGGAAAAGTTGGGGAGCTTGAGTCGCTGCTACTGTTACTGCTGATGGCGGCGGCGCTGAGCTGCGCGTGCAGGCGCGAGATGCGGTCCATGGTGGTACGTGAGGCGGTCGATGTCGTCTTACCTGCTGAATGCGAAATGACGCAAATGCGCAAGTCAAAATGGCTCATCAAGTCAAAAAAGAGAGCTGGTTGTAGTTAGACTTCATAAAACATAAATGTATGTATAAACACATATGGATCGGGTTTACAATATATTTGATCCCTTGTAGCTATCTAAATATACTCAGTTTTGCTCATTCCCTTTACAAGAGGTGGATCTCGACTCACGCGCATTCAACATGTATTTCTACCAATCACACTATGATGTAAACAGTTATAGCCACTGAAAATATCGGCCTTGAATGCTCCAGTTTTCCGCCCTCCAGTGGCATACACAGGACCACACAGTGGCAATAATGGATCGGCGCGTGAAGCTCGTATTCGCGGACGAGCTAGGGCGCTTCCTGCTGCGCAAGCGCGGCTTCTCCTCCTGCTGGTTCCTGGTGCCGCCCAGCGCGAAGCTCGTGGGCGACCTGGCGCACGAGATCCGCCACGAGTTCGGGCTCTCGGTCGCGCGCTGTCCGTCTGGTGTGGACCTGGTGCTCGAGCAGCTCCATTTGTTGCCGAGCCACGACATCCGTATCGTGCGCGACAACGACGAGATCTACGTGCAGTGCAGTGCTGTGGGCTCCAGCGGGTACGCTTCTCGCCAGCACAGTGATGAGCTGGTGCTACTTGAAGCGAGCAGTGATGATGAGGAGCAGCAGCAACAGCAACAGGAGAAACCCAAAAAGCGACGCGACAAGAAGCAAAAGAAGACAACAGTTGCTATTGCGGATACAAGCACAAAGGACGAGAAGAAAGCGAGGAAAGAGCTGAAGAAGGTAAAGCGTGAGGACAAGAAGCGAATGGTCGCTGCTGCAAAGGCGCATAGCCCAGGTGACGAGTCCAGCAGCAGCAGCGACAGTGAAGAGGAGGAAAAGAAGCAACCGGTAGCCGCAACTCCCAAGTCAAAGAAGCGCAAAGCGATCGCACCGCCAGCACCAGCGCCAGTCGAGAGTAGCAGCAGCTCGTCCAGCTCCAGTAGCGACTCAAGCGATAGCGGCAGCAGCAGCAGCAGCAGCAGCAGCAGTGACTCGGAGGACGAATCAGCAGAGAAAGCGCAGCAACCGAAGCGAAAGCGCCAACGTGCGGAAGGCAGCAAATCTTCAGCTACTTCAAAGCTGCCTTTGAAACCTGTCCCTGGCAAGAAAACTCCAGGAAATGCGAATGGCGTGGGCGAGCCACGACAGCGCCGACGACGTCGACCACGGAACAGAAAGCCAAGAGAAGAGCGAGCAAAGCGACCACAGAAGAATGGCGCAGCAGTGTCGGTGATTCAGTCAGCAGCGTTGCCTGTTCCAGGCCACAGGTCAGCAAACCCGCTTGCTATGCTCCCGCCGCCAGTGGTAGCGCTTCCTCAGCCAGATGCTAGTGTCCCAGAGACTACGGACCCAAAGACAAGCTCAGTGGCGAAGGGCCACGTGCGCTTTGGCGATGCCAGCGAAAGCCAAGTGGTTGCAAAATCGACTGCCAGCAAGAGCAGTAGCGGCGATACGCTGAATATCAGGAAACCGCGCGCATATGTCTTCCCAGAACTCAAGAAGTACGGACCGTCAGAGACACCAACCAGTCGAGAACCGCAACAACAACAACAGCAACAACAGCGTCCTGTTGCTTCGAAAGTTCCCGCCAAGAAGCAGCAGCAACACCATGCAAACGGCCACCAACGCCATCAGCCTGAAGCTTCGTCAGCACCGCTTCTGCAAGACGCAGAGTCTACGACCACCACCAAGACCAAGAAGAAGCAGTGGGGCGACATGTGGAAGCGACCATACGAGATCGTCGCCACGATCCACGACCAGCCCGATAGTCAGTCGGACGCGGCGCGCTCGAGTGTGGTGAGTCAAGTTGTTCTGTCCTGTGCTGTCTATTGCGAAGTTTGAAAACTCCAACCATTTACACCGTCGCTTGTTTCCACAGGACATTCCGCGTTTACTTGCCAAGTTCCCACCGCCATTCTCGGATGCTTCTGCCACGTGGTTCCAAACTGGCGACATCATCGCGTACAAGACGCTGACGCTCTGCATGGAGACGTGGCAGCCGATTGCGAGCGAGTGGATCTGTGGGAAGGTGCTGAGTGTCAGCAGCGGCAGCAGCAGTGACAGTAGCGCCAACGAAGTGGAGGTCCAGCCAATTGCTCTCTCCGTTTGCTTGGATGGCGAGAGTGAGAAGCTCCAGTGGACTCCAACTGGCGATTCAGCAGAGTCTGAGGCATCCATTGCTGTTCAGGTTAGCGAAGTGAGCGAGATCCGCTACTTGGAAGGTCCGAGTTTCCAGACGCGACTTGGTCAGCTGCCATGGTAGCTAGCAAGTAACCACCTCATTCCCGTCACTATCGAACAACCAATAGAAAACACACCAAGAGCTC
>JAASFU010000816.1:0-14731 GCA_023333955.1 Globisporangium paroecandrum | reverse complement strand
GTTCACGAGTCCCCCGCGCCGATCTCGAGCGCAGCGAAAGTGACGCCAGTGGTGGCTCAAGCGATCACGAGCCAGTGGTGACCGCTGCTGAGGCATTGCGCTGCTGCATTCAGCTGCGCTCGTACTTCATTAAGCTAGATCAAGATACTGCTCGAGAGCAGGCCCAACTTAGCAAGCTGGTGGAGTGCGTCCGCCAACGCAAAGCGCACACAGCAAAGCAGAGAAATCTTGATTTTTTCTTCAAACCTGTCGAGACAAGTTTATAGACATAAAGACTATAATATAGACTATACGCTCTCTCGCTATATTGATGTTTGTTATGCGGAAGACTTGAATAAATATCACTTCTCGACGCCCGTGGTGCTCGCGGTCGCACCAGTGCCCGTTCCCTTGAGCATGAGCGGGCGAGGCTAGGACTGCAGCGTGTGGAAGCCGAACGCGATCTCATCGCCCTGGGTGAAGAACGTCGGGTGGCTCTCGTCCACGGGCGCCTCGTGGATGCGCGTCTGGATTGCTGGGAAGTTCGACAGATCGATCGGCACCGCGAAGCGGATGCGCTTCTTCTGGGCCACCGCGGGCGTGTAGAACCGCTGGTGGAAGATGTCTTCGTACTTCTGGATGGTCTCGACAATGTCGCCCATTGCCACGTCGCTCGACCAATCGAGGTCTTCAAGTGTGCTCAGCGGAGTGTGCGACTCAACCTATATTAACATAATAAATAGGGAGATTGATCTTCCGACAATTTCCAAAATAAGATTTGCACCGTACCTCAATGATATTCACGCCGAGCTTGACCCCCAGAGCACGCGCCAGCGCGGCGATCTTGGCGGCCATGTCGTGGCCCTTGAAGTCTTCGCGCGGGTCCTTCTCGCGTCTTTCACGGCCTGCAAAAGCTTCTTGCCCTGCACCGCCTCGTTCGTGACATAGCCCATGGAGCCGCTGAGCGACGTCTCAATGCACAGCACGCGGCCGCCCGTGCGCAGAATGTTGCCGAGCGTGTCGACCACGGGCAGAATCGCGCCGATCGTCGACGTGTACATGAGAAACGTGCGTCCACTGCGCTTGACACTCGTCGCGATGCTCTCGCGGGACGCAGTCAGCGGCAGCGTGCTCACCAAACGCGCATTCGAGACCACCACCTGTTAATCGTAAGATAACAGTGTTAACATTACGAATAACCAAAGTCTAGACAGCCAAAGTTGTGGATAACGTACGTGGATCCTACGCTCAATGCACGCCGAGTAGAGCTCCTGTGTGTTGTTCTGCGCCGAACAACCGACAAGAATGGGGATCGGGAGATCCTGGAGCGCGTCCAGCTGCGCGAGCGTCGGTGCGCCAGTGTACGTGGCCGTCGGCTGCTGTGCCTGCCGACCAATGAACGCCTTCGAGCTCTTGCAGCTCCCGAGACGGGTAATGAGCTCCTCTAGGCGAATGCCCTTTGGGTCGAAGATGAAGTCGCAGCAGTTGGAGTCAAAGCCCATGACCTTGACGTGCGCCTTGTGCTGGTTGCGATAGAGCTCCTCCTACGTCTGCAGCTGGCGGACGACCTCGAGAGCGATCTGTACATACAATAAATATCACAATAGAAAAATCAGCATTGGATCGACAATGGAGGTATACAAAAAACAACACGAGTATACGTACGTGGTTACACCCGAGCAGCGTCATGTTTGTGTCCAGGTGGTCAACGTTGAGCGCGTCATGGACGCGGCGCACGGCTATCTTGGTGTTCTTGCCGTGGATGACGCAGCTGAACGAGCGGGAGCTGGTCCCCTGGCCCACGGCGAGCACGTCGATGTTCGCATCGACCAGCGCCGCGAAGAACTTGGTCTGGTTGTACGACACTTTGGAGAAATCCTCGGCCACGATAGAGAGCACCGTCACGGGCGACTGGGCGTTCAACGGGTCCACCTCGCTCGACTCCATCTCGCTCTGCAGCCAGCATTGATGGCCGCACACGCGATCTGCTCCATGCTCAGTGGGATGGCCACACTGATCCCCTGGCCGTAGGCCCCGCGGATCGAGAGCTACGCGGGCCTTCAATTCTTCCAAGAGTTTGGTGATGCGCGCACCAATGTTCTCCTGCGTGTTGAGACTCCCATCCTGCAAAATGCGCGCGCGCACTTCGAGGATCGCGAGGTTCTCGAGCCACGTCGTGCATGTCTCTTCTTTGCCCGTCTTGTCGACGCTGCTGATATACGTGCCGTGGTCGTTCGGGTCCATCGTGTTGCCGATGAGCATCATCGCGCCGCCGTGGATGAGCGGCACCATCGTCCGCGCGTGGAACATGCGTGTGCCATAGACTGCGAGCTCGAGCGCCTAGTGGTGGTTCAGGTGCGAGAGCGCCACGGCGCGGTCGACGATGCGTGGGTCGGCGGTCGTGACGCCTGAGATGTCCGTGTTGATAAACGTAGTCGGCATCTTCATCTTGTGAACTGCCAATATGTGGCCTGTCCGCTTTTTGTGGTGAGAAGGACGCCGTCTCAGGACGAGAGCGTTTTCATTGAAGTACGAATTGCTGGTCTTTGTAAGGGAATCTGTGTAAGGGCAAGATCAGAAAAGTGGCCCCAAACGTACCCTTATAAGGGTGTGTGACTGTAGTAATCTCTAATTATGCATTCAATCTGTTAGTTGAGGTTTGCCACCTTGTTTTAAAGTTGTTTTAAGAAAATTGTCTCGTATTGGCGGGTTGCTGCCCGCCAATCAAAGGTAAAAACCGCAACCCGAAGCGAGCCACTTTGCACGTCTGTTCATCAGTTTGCATTTGAAATTGCTCAGCCACAGCACTATGACAGTGTCAGTAGACATGAGATGGTGTACTATTGTGTATATGTATAGTATTGAGATGTGCATTGTGTCCTCTGTTCTCGGTGTCTCCATCCGCTCCATCGAGCGGTGGGTCAAGCTATTCAAAAAGTAAGGCAACGTACTGCTAAAGACACGAGCGAATAAGACAGCGCGATAACCTCCCAGTGTTGTTGCGTATGTTGAAGAATATGTAAGGACGCATTTGTGTTTTTATTTGGAAGAGCTGCAAGAGGCAGTGAGGGTGAGGTTCAGTGGGCTTATAAACACCTCCACGCCTACTATCTGCAGAACGCTTCGCTTTGATCTTAACATTAGTAGAAAGGCGCTCATGAAACGAGCTAGAGAAAGTATCCCTGCGGAAATTGAAAACTTTTACAAGAAATTGAGTCCGTTCTACAGTGGTCCATACCAACTTGTATTCATGGATGAGACCTCTAAGGATGGGAAAGGTGTTCTGCGGAAGTATGCGTGGTCTCGAAGGAGCACCCCAGCCATCGTCTTCCTCCCATTCGCTCGCGGCGAAAGAGTGTCTGTGCTGGCTGCATTCGGCGTCAGAGGCTTTTTTGCTTGGGCTTCAACACCAGGAACATTTGACAGAGTCAAGTTCCACGAGATTGTCAAGAGTAAAACTGTGCCATTTTTAAGCCCTTGGCCGCTTCCTTGGTGCGTAAATGGCAGTCATTGAAATTTATTCTTTGCTTCTGACTGACTCTCCCTATTTTTGTTAGTTCTATTTTATTGCTCGGCAACGCCAAGATCCATATGTACAAGGATCTCGAAGATTTGGTGCACTCAACCAGAGCGCTTGTGCTTTTCTGTCTCCATATTCACCTCAACTCAACCCAATCGAAGTTGGCTTCTCGCTACTCAAGAGGTGGATCACCAACAATGCATCTATGGCGTTTCGCCATGACCCCGGGTGAACGCTCAGCGCCACACTCACTGAGTGTACAAAAGGCAATACGCGCATGGGCCAAAACTTGTACCATCACTGCGATCTCGGTCATTTAAATAGGCAAACTTTTCTGAGATTGAAATACACACGGCCACATAATGCAATTCTCGTTGTCTGACTCTACATGGCCAACGTCATCCATGTTAACTGCTAGTGGCTGTGTTGGCTGGCATGCTGGATAGGGAAGTCAATGTGTACAACAGGAGGCCCAACTGCTGTCGAAGATCAGCCAAGTGCAGCTGGAGTGGGACGATTCCACCTTTGAGCTTGTACCTGATCGTCACATACTGGGGCCCGACATCCGCTGCCGCAGCAGTTGCGTCTATGGTTTGCTGCCTCTGATCTATCATGCCCAACTGGGAAAAGGTTGCGTTGATCGGCATCTCGAGGGGTGCGTCTTCGCGCTGTCGTACATGCTGGATGGCCCAATATGATCGGGGCACTGGTCACAATTGTGTTGCGCTTGGTTGCTGAGCAAGGTGGGAGTCTATTTGAGCGGCAGCTGTGGCGGCTCGAGATTCTGTTGCTCTTCTGATCACTGAGTTGGCGCCCACTTTCTGAACGTACACAAATAGCTCAAGATGAAAAGCACCTTGTCTGCAAACACCACACATTAAAATACATAGTCAGTGATGAACAAATAGCAACTAGATAGGTTTTACATGTGGGCGCTCATCCTGACTTCCGCCGAGCTGACTTCCGCCGAGCCGCCTTAGCCCAAATGCGCCGCACTCGGCCGATCATTACCTCGTCCGACTGCGTCAGCTCTTCGTATCTGGCTTGAGGAGTTGTCTGGCTGGGCTTCGCTAGGATGGAACTGCTTTCACTCCACACAATGTCTCGCATGTTCTCTAGCAGCTTTTTCACTCGTGCCCGAAAAACATCGTATCCGTCGGCGAATGTCAGCTGCATCAATCGGACCTCTCCATATATTGATCTGCTATGCGTAAATGGCTCCCCAATTTTGATTGTGAGGGCTGCCGTCAAAATTACTGGCAGCAGAACGGGCCCTGCGCCATGTCCCTGAGCTTCCATTGATATACACAACACCGCTAAGTACGCACACAAACAATCAAATTGTCAGCACTTGCCAATACGTGAGCAGTCATGCGCGCCAGTACCTGGCAGAGTGATGTGTGAATGGGAGGGATAAGCGGTGTGTGGGGGGAGGTGGGGGGAGGGCTTGAGTGAAGGCACGTGTGCCAGTGATCATTCCTGACCCTGCCGGTTGCCTGGCTTTGAGAAAATCTGCAGCAGTCTTGACCACTGACCTGGCTATTTTTAGCTTATTTCTATCTAAAAATCCCCTATTCGCTAGCTTATATTAACCTTGTTTTATTTGCTAATATCTTGAGTTATTTGTACTTGAATCTGAGATTATTGCCAAAACGAGGCGGCATTTTAAATGAAAGGCACAATAGCTTGTATAAGCGTAATGAACGAAACCCCTGAGAACAACGACATAAGTCCAGTAGTCCACACATAACAAAAGCATCTCGACGCACATTAACCAGAATTGAAATACCATGTGAATGAAGACAGCCAGTCATACGTCTGTCCATAATAATCCACACAACTTTCTCTGAAGACATCCTTAGAGCCACCAATTTCACTATGGATCCTCGGCTAAGGATCGAGGATGGTGGATTCAGTGTGATTGATGTAGGCCATTGTCACTACCTGGTGCATGAAACTTGTTAGTGTCACCATCTCGTTCGCAAGAAGTGATCTTGATCATTCCTATTCTAGACAACAGTGATGGTCGTCACCCGCGGTTTTTCTGTAAGTATACTTTGCCTTGAAAAGCTGAAAAATCCGCCGCCTTTCAGTTTGGCCACTCAACCCGCAGGTTGGAGCCACTGTCTTGGGTCATGTCACCCCTAATTTGAGATCCAGTGCTACCTTGTTTTGTGAAATGATGAGTCCAAGAAGCATCTTCGCTACCCCACCTCAACATCGCCCAAGAGCCAAAAGCGAAAGGCAGCGCGCTCTCGTTCTCTCTCTCCGCCAGGGAAGATGCGGCTGCACGACATGCTGCCGTTGGCCGCGCTGCTGCTGCTGCTCGGGCACGTGTTGTGGCGGGCAGCGCGCATCTCGCGCGCCAAGACGCGCCTGCTTCTACGCGCGCAACGCAACTGCAACGCAAAGGGCTACAATGATGGCGATGCGCACGGGGTGCTCTTGGCGCAGAGCTTCCACGCACCGCTCTACTGCTTAAGCGGCTTGCTACTGCTGCTGCGTGCGACGCTTTATCTACTGGTGAAGAGCAGCGCGTTCGTGGCTACTGGTGGTGCTGGTGAGGCGCCGCCGCCGCAATGGAGTGCGACCGCGTTCTTCTGGCTGCTGGAGATACCCAGCGTGCTGCTCGTGGCGCTCTACAGCTACTTGATGCTCTTCTACGCGTCGGTCGCGCATCTGTATCGCTGGTCGACAGCGAGTGTGAGCTGCATGAGCTCGTGGGTCAGCATCGCGTATCTGGGGTTCTGCGGACTGCTGACGCTGCTCGTGACGCTGTTTGCGTGTCTCCGGGGCTCGCTGCTGACGATCGAACATAAGCATCACCGCGTGAAATCAGAGCTGATGGACACCGAAGTCACGAGCATGCACGCGACGTACTCGGCGCTTGTGTGGGGTATGCTGGCGCTGCTGCTTCTCAAGTACCAGGCCAAGTGTACGCAGTTTCTCTGGCACGAGCGACGCCAGCACCGCCTGCGCGCGCTCAACGCCACTGCGCTGCACGCGATGGCGGTCTGTAGCACGCTCTTGGCGGTGGTGCTGCTGCTGCGTGCGGCTCTGCAGCTGGTATACACCAGTGACCAAGTCGACGTGATCACGTTCCCAGTATCATCATCATCATCGCCCTCCTTCTTCAAGCAACTGTTTGTCCAGTACGTTGGCTGGGAACTCGGCATTCTGTGCATACTCTTCCGGATGCTGAGCAAGATCCCGATCGCGTACGACTACCCGGTCGTTCAAGCGGCACGATCGAATAACCAGGTGGAGTACCGCTTCCACGTGCCCAAGTTGCGCGACATTGTGGAGGACTTTGTGGTCACGACGAGCCACTCGCTGCAGCAGCGCGCGCGGCTCGAGCGCTATGACTGCCTCTTCTACGACGAGCACTCTTCGTCCAGGCAGGACGAGCGTCATTTGTATCGCAGTAGGAATTGCAACCACGACAGTATAACAGAGTGCGACTGTGAGAGCAGCAGCAGTTTGCTTGGACAAGCTCACGTGGCTATGTTATCAGAAGAGTACCCTACTGGTAGCGCATACGACAGCAATGACGCTGTTGTTCTAGGACGAGTAGTAGGCGACGACCATGTGTACAACAGCTACAACAATCGCAACAGCGCAGCATTGGGCGATACAGAAGACGAGCGCGAGATGTGTAATACATTACCCCTGTACTTTGGTTAAAACTGCGACCGCAGCCCGCCTTTGCTCTTGCCGATGTGCACGGGCAGTTTGGACTTTGGTTGCGACTCTTTCACTCTGGACGTGGGCTTGCGGAAGAGGATGCGGCCGTCGGGAGCTGTCGCCGGTGCTGAGCTGGTAACACTCTCCACTGTTGCTGTCTTGCTAGCCACTTTCTTCGTGGCTTGCGGTGCAGATTTCGGAAGCCCTAGGCTCCCAGAGCTCCCCGAAAGCGCGCTGCTCACGTCTTTGGTGGTGTAAAAGTCTGGCGCGATGGCCACGAGCCACCGCGGGTCGATCTTGGAGATGTCGCGGATGAACTCGTCGGTCGTGAGCACGCTCTGGTGGAAGAGCAGCCACTCGGGGGACTTGCCCAAGTGGTAGTACACGGATGTCGGGTGGATCTGCACGATGCGCTTGTCGCGCACGGTGCGATACGTGCCGTCCGAGTGCAGCTTGGCCGCGTTCGCAAAGTACCCACTCGCAAAACACTTGAGGATGGCAGTGCGACTGTTGCCATCATCGCCAGCATCATTGTTCTCGCTGTAAAGCTCCTCACGCTCCTTGTTGCTCTCACTCAGCACTTTGAAGCGGTTCACGTACTTTTTCAGGTGCTTGCGGATCTCGACAGCGCGCACCAGAGCGCGGTAGCTCAGCATGAACTCGTCACACCAGTCTCGGCGCTTGCCGTTGTCCACAAACTCGTCAAAGATCTTCAAATACGTCAGGTGGTCGCCGTCTGGATCAGCGAACACCCCCATGGCTTCGACGATCTTCTCCTTCCGCTCTCTCGAGCCCCGCGCGCTCAGGAAGACGTCGCCCACAGACAGAACGCTGGCAATGCTCAGCACTTCGTCAGTGCAGCCGTATCCAAACGACGACAGCAGCACTTTCGCGAGCGTCGGCTCGACTGGGAACTCGGCGATCTGCGTGCCCAGTGGCTCGACCAGCTGGCATTTTTCATCGATCGCGCCAAGCGAATATAGGAGCTCCAGCGCGCGAATCAGCGCTTCGGGCGACGGCGGCGAGACAAACTCAAAGTGCGCGATGTCCTGGATGCCCATACTCAGTAAGTGCAGCGCCACGGTCGCCAAATTCGTGCGCTGCATCTGCGGAATCGTCTCTTTCGGGAAGTTATCGCGATAATGCTCTTGCGTACATAGACGGAAGCACTTCCCCGGTCGCACTCGTCCCGCGCGTCCAGCTCGCTGCTTCGCTGACGCCTTTGAGACGCACGTCGTGATCAGCGACTCGACGCCCGTGAACGGATTGTAGAACGCGAGCTTGACAAAGCACGCGTCCACGACGAACACGACGCCGTCGATCGTGACCGACGTCTCTGCGATCGTCGTCGCGACGATGATCTTGCGGCGCACGTTGTGAGGCGGCGGGAGGAACACGTTCTGCTGTATCTGCAACGGCAGCGTCGCGTAGAATGGTAGCGGCACCAAATGCGCACCTGCACGGTCGTTGAGCGCGCGAACCACGAAGTCGATCTCTTCCTGACCGGGGAGGAACACGAGAATGTCCCCATCCCCTTCGTTCTCGTCGATCGCTAGCACAGTGTCGATGGTCTTCTGGAGGTAGTCTCCGCAGGGCTCTTTCAGGTACTCAACGTCCACTGGGTATTGTCTCCCTTCGACAGACACTGCGACCACGTCGTCAAAATTGTTCACTTGTGTTGCTCCTGACGCTGGTGATGGCGATGTCAATAATGTTGAATTCGTAGCGAGCTTGCGCTTTTTCGACCGGAAGAAGCGCACAAACGTGTCCACTTGCAACGTCGCCGACGCGATGATCACGCGCAGCTCGGGGCGGCGGCGCTGGATCTTCTTGATCAATCCCAGCAGCAAGTCGGTCTCCAAGTTGCGCTCGTGCGCTTCATCCTGATAATGACAGTACGCCAGCACATGCACACAGAGTTATAATATCAATGCGACCAGCAAAAACAAACCCAACCGAACGCACCAGCATGATGACCGAGTATCTCGACAGCAGCGGGTCCAGCATCGTCTCTCGCAGTAGCATCCCGTCGGTGCAGAATTTGAGCTTCGTGAGCTCCGGGTCCCAGTTTTCCTCAAAGCGCACAGCGAAGCCGACGTCTGTCCCCAGCGGCGTCCCAACCTCTTTCGCTACGCGCTCGGCGATCGTCATCGCAGCGATGCGTCGCGGCTGCGTGCACACGATCATCCTGCGGTGATGAATGCTGTTGCTGCTCGACGCCCATCCGGCTTCCATCAGGTATTGCGGCACCTGCGTGGTCTTGCCTGACCCCGTTGCACCCACGAGGATCGTCGTCGCGTACTTCTCGACTGCGTAGAGGATCTCGGATCGGTGCGCGAACACAGGCAGTCGCTGCCGCTGCGCGCTCAGAGGTAGGCGATGCAGCGGGTTGAACATCACGGACGGCAGCTCCGCATCTTTGGGCAGGTCGCGTGCCTCGCCGCTGGCCTGCGTGCTGTCGTCAGCGACGCCTGGAAGCGCGCTGCCCGGTCGCCAGAATGCCATCTTGGCGCACAATGATGGCTTTTGGCTTCGAATGGAAAAGGAAGAACTGCTTCAAAATCAAGCCTACACGCTATGTTATAGCTTGTAGGCTTTTTATATGCGCTTTTTGTGAAAACCTATTGTTTATATCACCTTAAAATAGAATACCCTTTTAAAAGAGATCATCAACTATTGATTTTTAAAGGGAGTGAAGTTTCCTTTTGGAGAGCTCCATTGCTGAAAGCGACACAGCACAAAACACCAAGAGAACCGGCGATGGAAGGAGCTCGGCGTGATTTTGCTGATGCTCTTGCGCATGATTGTGAACTTGAGGATGTCCACATCGTGCCAAGGTAGGTGCTGACGCGCAGCAACGAAAGAACGCAGCGGAAAGCACGCTTCTTCTTCCGAGAAGAGGACGACGTGACCATCATGGCCGAAATTCTCGGAGAAAATGGGTTGCATGGTGACAATATGAAGATCGGGGAACGATCAGGGAACGCTGGGAAGAAATACACACGGACGGCTCGTGCTCGGCGGGATCAACGCTTCGCTGTTTAGCATCAGGATCCACGTTGGATGTACTTTTTGATTTCCTCCGTCCACGCACGTCTTGCAGTTGGTGAAGAAGCCAGCGGTGAGGCACAGCTTACCGATCGGTGACATAAAGTTCTTTAGGTTCTTTTTGAAGTCTAGAAATGCCCATTGTTTCAGAATGTCACCAACCACCCAGGCAACCCACACGCGCGGCACTCATGGAGGTGGCGATATCTTGTTGCTGACTCGAAAGGTGGAGATCTCGATACGGGCGAAGGATCCATGGCGCCAGCTGATACGCGGGATCATCATAGACGCAGTAGTTTCTTGATCTTATTGTACACCATAGTGAGGAGCACGTTGAACGCAAAGCAGACTGCTCCAGGCTATCGACAGAGCATCTTGATCATGTCCTTCCACCGACACGGATACGAGCGTCTTCATTGCAGAATGCAGAATGCCTCGGAGCAGGTACGTCTTGGTTTGTACAGATGAAGTCCGCTGTGAATGCTGATGATACTGTGTTGCTTAGAGCGGAACTGGAACCGACAGATGGGTTCGTGGACTGCTCGAACGTCAAACCGGCACGCTGGAATCGGGGTGCGCTTGGCCAGCGTTGCCGTCATGTCTGCGGTAACCAGCTGTACTAGCAGCTCTTCGTCCTCTGATATGAGAGCGGCAATTGCGGCGAGCTGAGCCATCGGCGTGTCCTGGTCTTCGGTGTCGTGCTTGTGCGCTTCGAAAGGAGACTGCGTGCCAAAGGAAACTCCGTGTTCAAGACCTGTGGGAGCTGATGCTGGATGTTGAAGCTTTGGGATATGACGCGGATAGAACCTAAAACTGTTATTCGAACAGCTTTAGCTTTAACTAACATGCTGTCATTGGGCATATCCTAAGCGAATTTACAAGGGTAAGCAAAAAATTATTTATATTACTCCCAAATTTGTGGTACTCGTTTCAAGAGGTAATTTCAATTCAAACTTGCAGCCAAATATACCAGGAATAAGTTTCAATTCGGCTGCCCTATGACCAGCCTCAATTTCACTTGATTCATTATGAGAGGCATGAATAATCGTGTTTGCGACCCCTCTGTTGTTTGCGATGTGACAACTGTACTATCCGATCAATCTCCAAGATCGCTTCACTCACACTTTGGCAATTGCTCCCAGCAACACCAGCAACAAGCACCAAGCTCCAAGCATCCCCCCAAGCAGCTCAGCTCAGCACTTCGGACAATGGCGCAGAACACGGTCGAGATCACGCATCCATCGGGCGCGCGCGTGCAAGTGCACCTCTACGGCGCGACGGTCACGGCATTCTTCACGGCGGACGAGCCGGCGCGCAACGTGCTCTTCGTGTCCAAGCAGGCGGCGCTCGACGGCAGCAAGCCGATCCGCGGCGGCATCCCGCTCGTGTTCCCGATCTTCGGCAGCGCGCCGGGCTTCCCGAACCACGGCGTCGTGCGCACGTCCACGCAGTGGAAGCTCACGCTTCTGAACCAGGCGGCTGCTACCGCGGAGAGCGACGCGCCAACTGTCGCGACGTTCGCGCTGACGTCGGACGACGCCACCCGCGCGGTCTGGCCCGTGGACTTTGAGCTCACGTACGAGATCAAGCTCTTCCCGAGCAGCCTCGTCACGGCGCTGCACGTGCGCAACACGTCGAGCGCGGAGATCGCGTTCCATGCGCTCTTGCACACGTACCTGAGTGTGGACGACGTGCGCAACGGCGGCGTACAGGTCGAGGGGCTCAAGGGCCTTCACTACCACGACAAGGTGACCGGCACGAGCGCCACGGAGGACCGCGCAGCGCTCACGTTCGAGAAGGAGACCGACAGCGTGTACTCGAACGCGCCGTCGGAGATCGTGGTGCGCATCCACGGCCCGAACGGCAAGAACCACGTCGTGACGATCGAGAAGGCGGCGTTCCTCGACCACGAGCCTGTCTCTGGCGCGCAGTCGAGCGACGCCGTGGTGTGGAACCCGTGGGTCGAGAAAGCCAAGGGGATGAGCGACTTTGGCGACGACGAGTACACTACCATGGTGTGCGTCGAACCGGGTCGCGTGAGCGAGCAGCAGAAGCTCGCGCCAGGAAAAGTGTATACGCTCCAGCAGGTCATCAAGAACGCGGCGCTCTAGGCTACTACTATACTAGTGGCTGTACACGCATCATAAGCGATTACCAAGCATCCGCTAAGGCTGTTCAGCGAACGCATAATGCACATCTGCACTCCGAATCGATTCGCTTTGCCCTACCAAATACATCCCACCGCTCAAACTATAGAGTATCGAGCGAAATACTTCTCCAAGCAATGGTTGCGCGATGGTATCGATCAGTTGGTCATCACGCTCGTCACAAATACGCTCCTTATCAAATACTACGTAGTACTGTGTTAATGTCATCGCTCTGGTCAAAGCGAAGTGCTTGGTGTGCAGAGTGATGAACGGCTTGAAGGTGAGCATGAGCAGCGTGATTGATCTCCCCCTCCCGGAGATGAAGCCAATGACGACCCAAGATACAATACGCCAACTGAAGTGAGTTGCGACGTCGCTCTCATTGCCTTCTTGAAGCGTGGCAGAGTGCATTACTGAAGTGAATCGCGACACAATCTGTTGGTGATGGCCGGAGCAGCTCAGGAGCTTTTCGTGGAATTCGTCATTCGCAGGCAAATATATGAATCGAACCTTCCAGCTGGTGGTACACGT
This sequence comes from Globisporangium paroecandrum, assembly GCA_023333955.1. Classification (NCBI taxonomy): domain Eukaryota; phylum Oomycota; class Peronosporomycetes; order Pythiales; family Pythiaceae; genus Globisporangium; species Globisporangium paroecandrum. Next base: position 1,822 of record JAASFU010000816.1, on the reverse strand, counting down.
GTATCGAGCAACTATTGGTGGCACCTCAACACCGCCAACGGTACGCCCACGCCCTCCAGTTCGGGTACAGCTGCATGCTCTGGACATCCTTCTTCCTGCTGACCCTCGGACAGGGCCTCGGGGTGGTCTGGTCCACGACGTCGTCGATGTTGAGTCTGTACTTTGGTCAGAGTCCGTATCTGGGACTCTACGCCATCGTCGGCACGAACGACATCCCGTTCACGGACCGGTCGTTTGTGTGCTCTCGGCGCGGGCGGATCTACCAGCCAGTGGGACTCGACGAAGCACTAGATGCGTCAACCTCAATCGTGGTCGATACCACTGGGAACGCTGTCAACGGGTACCGAGTGGTGAGGCGCAGCACGTTGGCCATCGACCCGGCGGTGCTCGCTCTCTACGAGAACACGTGCAACCTGATCTCAGGGACCATCGACTCGATCCTCGACCGCTGTGAGGAGCTCGGGTACAGCGTCACACGGGACGGTCTCCGCATCGTGGACGGTGTCAACAGCACGACAATGAAGCTACTCTCGACCACACTGCCCGTGCTCGTGATATCGTTCTCCGATAACTCGTTGTACTCGAGGTACGCGGTGCCTGGCGTGGATGGCAGCGCCTGTGTGATCCACCTCAATGGCGCCTACGAGACCAAGGGGTTGCCAAACCTGATGCTTCGAGCACTCAATCGATCCGTTCGCGAACAGAAGACCATCGAGTTCCTCAAGCGGCCGGGAGGAGTCTGGCGGAATGGATGGTACGAAGAGAAGGTCGGCGGAGCGAAATGGGACTCGGACTTCTTGAGCTCAGACAACGCGCCGCTACCGGGAATGATTGCACGAGAGTTTGATATGCTGACCAACACGGAGCGCGACTGTATCAACACGAACGTCTGCGCGAAAACGAGCCGAACTGATAAATGGGGGGCCATGTTCACCAGCACGAACTACCAAAGATCAGTCACGACACTGATGATCTCGAACGAGGCGCACTACGGGCTCTTCATGCATGCTGTTAGCTACAAGCGCGTGGTCGAGAGCAAGCACGATTTGGGTGTCTTGATCTCGAACCTCTCGCTCGAGCTGCTTCTGTTCTGTTGGCTCGTTGCGCTCATCACGCTCTTCAAAGGGTACCAAGTCGGTACAGTGCATCTACAAAGCGTTGGGATCGGTGTGCTCTCATGTGCGCGAAGCTTTCATTGGCTCCCGATCCTGCTTCTGTCACGGCTGAAGATGAACCTCGCAATGTTTTCGTCGACCGGCTGCGTCTTTGAAGGGTCCCAACGCGCGCTCGCGGGCGCCTGGCTCGACATGTACCCTAGCATCGCCGAGTCCGTCATCGCGTTCTTCAGCGTGCTCAACTTGGTCGCGAAAGTACTCCGTCGCAGAGTGAGCGACTCGCTCTTCGGACCGACGCTGTTGTTCTTCTGCGCGATGCACTGGTTTCGCGACGATCTCGCGCAGTCTGGCTGGTTTGAGTACGACGGCCGCATCATCACGTTGGTCTCCTCTGCAGAGCTGGATCGAGTCTCGCTGTTGGGTTTCTTCAGAAGCGACATTCTGCTGCGGCTCAACGGCAACATTCGCTCCCTGTTCTTCATCAAACTGAGTGTGTTGGCGCTGAACTTTCTGCCTTTCTTGTGGTCCCAGCCGGCATCACCAGCATCTGTAAGCAAGCGACTTGACATTGAAGAGGTCCTGGCGCTGCATTTACCCAGTGCTGGTGGCTTGGGAGCATACGTGAGCAGTCGAGAGCAGTCGCCACCGCACAAGTCCAGATCACTATCTGCCAGCCAAGGCACGAAAGAGTAGCCTCATCTAGTTCT
>JAASFU010000815.1:0-14758 GCA_023333955.1 Globisporangium paroecandrum | reverse complement strand
ACCAGCTCGAAGAGACGTCGTCGAACGGCCAGGCGGCGCTGTCCACCTACGGCCCGCCGCTGTCGGTGGCGATCACGTTCTCGGCGATCGCCTTCATGGTCACGCTGGTCGTGATCGTGCTGTTCGCGCGCAAGCGACGCGCGCAGATGACCGCGTGGCTCGTCAAGCAGCAGGAGGAAGAGCGTCTGCGCATTCAGCGAGACGCCACTGCTAGTGGGGAGGAAGTGGTGCTGACCACCGAGTCGCGTCTCATCCCGCTCGACTACGAAGAGGGGAGCCTGCAGACGAGCAGGAGCGACTACAAAGCCTTCAATATCCAATAAGAGTAAGTGCAACAATATTGTCCCATATGTTTGCCGTAGCACGTCGATGTTCCCGTAGCCCTTTGCTGCTTGTACCATTTCTCCTCGCAATCGCATAATGATTCAGTTTACTTGTCATTCAATTTTCCACTCGATTTTCATTTATGCACACATTCACACCCACTTACGCCTGCTCGTTGTTCTCTCTCTGTCTCATCATCTTGCCATCCTGCGCATTCCCGCAAGCTCGACTAGAATTCCTGACTGTTGATGTGGTTGCGCTCGAGGAAGCCCTGCTTGCTGGTCGCCGACCGTTCTTCGCCCTCCTCCTGGTCCATATTCTTGCTGCTCTTCTTCTTTGGGAGCGGCGGCTTTTGCGAGTGCTCATTGTGCACATGGCCTGCTGCTGCTGGCGGTGAGCCGTCACTGCCACCTCCAGAAGCCTTTACGCGCTTCTCGCCATTTTCGTCGAACTCGTCGTCCTCATCTTCCTCCTCTAGCGCCATACCTCCCTCGCGGTACTTGAGCAGGTTGCGCTCGATGAATGGCGACGTCGTGCGGTACTGATCCGCGACCCAGATACGCAATGTCTCGAGAAACTTGCCGTCGCCCTCGCTGAGGGATCCGCGCACGACGCTGCGCACCTCGGCCGAGTTGTCGCTCTCCAGCTCCCACTCAGTCTTCACCTCAATGTCGTCGCGGTCGCTGCACACGATCATCAGCAGCGGCACAAAACGCTTGCGCACGTCACGACGGATGCTCGGAATCTCCAGAGCGCGAGCCTGGAGGTCTCGTGAGGTCTTGCCGTTGATGATGTCAGCAAGCCAGTTGAGGCAAAAGTTGAACTTGCGCAAGTTTGAGCGGCAGATCTCAAAGCGCAGCAGCTCAAGTAGCTCGACCTCGTCGTTCAGGCGAGCGCAGCGAGCAAGCACGAGCTCCTGCACGCGGTAGAACATCTCGTCCGAGTTCTCGAGACCGTGACCACCGAGCGAGTAGCAGTTCTCGCACAGGTCGAAGCCCACGCACGTCGCGCACGAGTATCGCTGCCCAATGATAGGCGACATCTTGCAAAACTGGCAGGACGTACCTTCATGGGAGTACTTGGAATTCGCAAACTTTGCCGCGACGCGCTGCTTCGCGCCAGCGGCCATCGTGACCATCAGCTTTCCAGCTTTCCCGACAGCGATCGCGGATGGCACGCTCATTCCGCGCCATCTACGGTTGACCACCGTCGAGTTCTCAGCCGCCGCCGCGTCGCCTCCACTCGAAGTAGCTGCAACTTCCGGTTCGCCTGCTGGCTGATGCTTTGGCGACTCGCCGTGGTCCGACTCTGGATGAGGTGAGTGCTGCTGCTGCTGCTGCTGCTGCTCCACCAGCGGCTTCGACACGTAGTTCGCTTTTTTCTCGGTTGTGATGGTTCTTGGCGCGTGGAGCACGAGCTTCGAGACGTCATCAGTCGACGGTCCGTAGAACGCGTGGTCCTTGCCGAATCGCTTCTCATCTGGACCGAGCGGTCCCGTCACCGAGCTCGGTCGTGGCTCGAGCGTGATGCGCACATCGGTGACGAGCGTCTTGCGCTGCATCGTGGAGTAGGTAACGCGCATGGTCTTGTGCGCCTTGAGCAGCGGGATCAAGAACTCCCGAAGTTCCTTCTGCGTCTCTTTCGAGGCGCTCTTGATCAGAATCTGCGACTCAGCAATCTGCTGGTCGCCCTCGGGGGCAACTGCGTCCAGTAGAATACGGCTCGACCCTTCTTTCGCATCGTACGGAAGCTTCTCGATGAATTCGCGAAGACGCTCGGGGTCGAACTCGGTGCTTGCCGCAGCACGCACCTTGCGGTCGTTCTCCCAGTCGCGCATGACCTGGTCTTGCATTGGGTCCTCGGGTGGCAACAGCCCGCCAGCAGAGATCGGAGGCGGCGTTCCTGGAGGTGTGTCAGGAGACTCGTCGAAATCCGCGCCACCGTCTTCCTTCTGAGACTCCTCGCCCGCTGATGCACCTTGGTCTCTGAGGCGGTCGGTTGGTCCGAACCCGATGCCGTTGTCGTCGTCGCGGGAGAAAAAAGCAGCAGACGACCGTCTGCGCATCTCCATCTGCTGGATCTGGATCTCCAGGTCCACGATGTTGTCCTGCTTCTCGCGCAGCTGCTCCAAGTGCTTGTCCTGCTCCTCCTTCAGCGTCTGCTCGAGACTCTCAATTCGCTCTTTGTGAGCGGCAACCTTCTCGTCCTTGAGTTGCAGGGCAAGCTCCTTGCGGTCCAAGTCCTTCAACAGCATGCTGTTCTCCGACTTGAGTGCCGAAATCTCAGCACCAAAGCGCTCGCGGTCCTCGCTGCGCTCTCGGCGTTCTTTCTCAAGGGCTTCGCTGCTCGCTTCTGCGCGCTCCTGAGAAATCGAGTTCGCCGCCGCCTCGTTCTCGAGCAATGCAGCCCCAGCGACTGCTGCCGCAGGGAGGTCCTTCTTGCCTGCGAGGCGCGCGGCGGTGTCGAGGCGCGTCACGCGCGCCTTCTTGTTGGACGCCTCGAGTGCGCTCACGAGTCCGCGTAGTGCATTGCTCTCCTCTTCTTTGAATTTGATTTCCTGCTGCAGGAACGCGATCTGCTTGTGCGATGCGTCGAGCTTCGCGGTCTCGAGCGACAGCAGCTCGTTCTCGCGGAAGATGTACTCAAACTTCTTTTTCCAGCGCGAGAGCTCCTTCTTGAGCTGGATGTAGTTGGACTCGTAGATCTGCAGCTCGCGGATCTTGGTCGAGAGCTCCTCCTGTGTGGCGCGCAGCTGCTCCTGCGTCACCTGACGCTGCGTGTAGCTCGCCGCGTTGCTGCTGAACGCGTCCTCCGCGCCCATGTTCACCTGTCTGTCTGTCTGTCTTTCTCACTCGCGCGCGCTTTTCCTTTACCTGTTCTTCCGAGGCAGCTCTTTTATGTGGCTTGATGCAGGCAGGGCCAAATTCCCAAATGGCTTGGAAATGCGAGCAATTTTTTTGTTTGCAAAAAGAGAGGCAAAATTGGTGCATTGGGAATCAGTCAAGCGCAATTCATTTCACGATTCATTGCGGTTTTAACGATTCATTTTATTTGAAAAAGGGACACAAAATGAAAAAATACTAATACCATCTGATTTCTTGGAAAACGTTCAGGATGGGAGCCAGCAAGGAGCATTTTATAAATAACAGTGACAGTAATATGCCATGCATCATTAATGCATGGCATATCTTTACAGCTCATCGTAAATGCAGAATTTGGCAAGTGAAAGTTCATTTGAGTTCGATGAGCGCCCGTCAAAGCGCGCGCCTCAAGGTCGCGACGGCGAAGGCCGTGGAGGTCACGACCGCTGCTTTGAAGCGCGGCTCCAAGCGCTCAAGCATAAAGAAGACCGTAGAAGGAGCAGTCGCAGTGGAGGTGGCGGCTGTCGTCCCGACCAACGAGCAGAGCGACAATGACGGGGAGACTGCGGGTGCTTCCCCACCAGCCAAGAAAGCCAAGTCAGACAGCGCTAAAGATAAGGCTGCTGCTACGCCCACTGCCAATGGCTCTGCTGCCAAGGACGCGTGGGGTGCGCTGTTTGCGAAGAAGAGCTCGGTGTCCAAGAACGGCGGTGCTGGGCGCGTGCAGCCCAAGCCAGCGCAAGCGGTCTCGAGCGAGATGCAGACCAAGATCGACGGCTACGCCAAGTTTGATGGGATTACACCGCGATCGGACGCTACGAAGCTCAAGATCGCGGCGTGGAACGTGAACGGCCTGCGTGCGCTGTTGAAGAAAGAGGAGACGGTCCACATGCGCGCGTACCTGGCGCAGGAAGATCCAGACGTGCTCTGCATCAGCGAGACCAAGATCGACAAGGACGAGCTGCAAAAGGTACCATTGGATGGTGATATGGCATCGTGACAAAGCACTGTCAGAAAATATCATCGTGTGTGTGTGACTGTGAATGGCTGGTTATGTGTAGTTGGAGAACATCTGGTCGCAGTACGAGCACCAGTACTGGTCGTGCGCTGTCAAGAAAGGGTATTCGGGTACCGCGATCTTGAGCAAGACCAAACCGCTGAGCGTCAAAGACGAGATCGTGGTTGAAGGCAAGAAGATCGACGACGAAGGCCGCTTCCTGGCTCTCGAGTACGACAAATTCTGGCTCGTGCACACCTACGTAAGTTGTGTGTGTGTGTGTATGTGCAGAGAGAGAGAGAGTCGTATCATCAACTACAACCCTCGAAGTCACATGCCAGAAGCTAACAGGGCGTCTTGAGATGTAGGTTCCGAACGCAGGTGCGAAGCTCAACCGGTTGGATTTCCGCACAAAGCAGTGGGACCAGGCGATGCTGCGCATGCTGCAAGAGCTCGAGAAGACGAAACCCGTGGTCTGGTGCGGGGATCTGAATGTCGCGCATCAAGAGATCGACATCCACGACCCAAAGAGCAACGTACGTTGTGTGTTTTTTTTTTCAATCCGGTCTGAACAGCAGTTTTGTTTTGATCTGATGCTTTTATATAAAACAATGTAGAGAAACAAGAGCCCGGGCTTCACGGACGCCGAACGCGAGAGCTTCGGCTCAATCCTCGACAGCGGCTTTGTCGATACGTTCCGCCAGCTACACCTCGAAGAGCAGCAGTTCTCCTACTATTCGTATCGGTTCAATGCGCGCGCGAAGAACAAAGGCTGGCGTCTTGACTACTTCCTGGTCTCGCAGGTGCTCATGAGCAAAGTGGTGCGTTTTCATTCGCCTGTTCAAAAGCAGTTTTGAGCTAGAATGGCGAACTAACAGAGTCGGTCATCGTATTTGTGCGCTTAGGAGTCATCACTGATCCGAACTTCAGTGACCGGCAGCGACCACGTTCCAGTCATCCTCGAGCTCCAAGAGCTCTGAGCAAAAGCGCGTTATGAGCCTCAGCATCGCGTTACGGGCGTGCATGGATGACGCGGTTCAAGTGACCGTTTGCTTTGATTATTAACAGGAATTTAGAGTTGTCTATTCTATCGATTCAATCGCTGGTGTTGCTTAGAAATGAACGCATACACACAAAATCTTGGTCTAATCGGAAACCGATAGGCTCGAGAGATCGGGAGGGTAGCAGCTCGGAGAGAGCGATCGATCACCCGCCTCGATCTCAAATTCGACCAGCGACGTCACCACCTGGTACGGATTGTGGCTCTTGCCATAGGGCACGCGACGCGGGAACTTGAGCAGCGGGTCCTTGAGCCCACTCTCAATCACCTCGTACAATTGATACTTGCGCGCTGACCGCTCCAGCGTGGTCATGATCTGGCTCAGGTCCACGTAGCACCAGCGCACGCAGCTGAAGAGGTCGCGGACAATGTTGATCGCGCTGAAGTCTGTTGTCACGAACGAAGAACTGCCTGCTCCTCCGCTTTCGGAAAGCGTCATCGTGTTGCTGTAATCGATGTTGAAGCACAAATACGTGAGGATCTGCACGAGCATCGTCTCCCCGCTTGGGACCCGCAGGCGATCGCTCCGCAGGATCATTACAAGCGAGTCGACAGGTAGCTTGCGCATCTTGTCGATCACGTTCAGGTTCAGAATATCGCCAATGGACCCTGTCGGTGACGAGTAGAACAGCGTACACACAGACAAATAGTGGTGCGCGTTGCAGAGTTGGTGGCCCCACACGAAGAACCGCCCCAAAAACCGAGCGCGCATGAACTCCACCGCCTCTTCTTTTTCTTCTTCTTCTCGCGGCTCGGGCTGTGACTGCGACGCTGTCACACTTTCACTTTGGCTCGGAGCTTCCTCGCTGCTGCGCCGTCCACCTCTGGCTTCTGCTCTACTCAGCAACTTTGCTGACGACGACGACGACACGATGAGCGGCTTCCAGACACTGTACTCGCTCCCACAATGATTGTACCGCACAGTCATGCTCTGTTCTTGGGTGGGGCCTTTCCGAGAGCACTTGAAGCGTACGAGTATCTCCCCACGGAGCGTGAACGTGGGGTCAGAACGGTGTAAACCGACCTCTACTAGAGGCGAGTCGGGTTGCGACGAATCTTCTTTGATCACGCGCCACTGGATCAGCACGAGCGAGTCCATCTCAAAGCGCACCTGGAACGCAAACGGCCCGAAGCGGAAAAGCGTCTTCGGACGAACGTAATACTCCTCACCCCCAATTTCGACTCCAGGAAGCGCAATACACGGATCCCAATGCGCGTACTGGCGATGGAACTCCAGCAGCGAGAGCATCCTGCGGCGGTTGAACACTCGGCACGTCCACTGTTCGAGACCGAAAAGAATGTTGCGCCACACCCCCACGTGGCGAATGTGGTTCACAAAGCACATGACGACGCGGCTAAGTACAACAGGATCCGTGACCACCGCGAGATACTCCATCCGGACATTCTCGAGGATCTCAGGGTACCTTTCAGACGGAACTTCGTGAATGTACGCGAGGAGCTGCTCGATCATCGCCTCTTTCCACTCTTTGTTCTCCATTTTGACACATACCAGCAGGACGTTCATCCACTTCTCCGACGTCATGTTCTCAATCACGATACTCAAGCAGGCGCACAGGAGCTCGTTCTGAAGACACAGCCATCTGCAGAGTTGGATCACAGGCTCGGCGCTCTCTTCGTTCGCCAGCCGAACGTTCTGCGTGTACATGAACTCAAGTACACTCGCGACTGCAGCTGGATCCACGAGGCACCACTCCACATGCAGTGGCTCTGTTTTGGGACCACTTTCTGGAACCACAGCAAGTTGCTGATTGTCTGCAGCTTGCTGATGCTCTGACTTCACTTCTTCTTGCAGCTGCTCCTTTTTGCGCTGAGCCTCGAGTTCTTCCTCCTTCAGTGCAGCCTGTCGTTCCGCCTCTTGCTGCTGTTGGAGGCCGAGAAGGAACTCTTGATGGTCCAAATCATGTGCTGCTTCTGGAGACTGGCGACTGTTGTGATCCCGATTCTCCTTCTCCACACCACCCTCAACTGGGGCAATGGTCGGTGAATCCTGGGTTCCTGCATTGGCGAAATCGGACGGACCAGCGACCATGGACGTCGTGAACGTTCCTCGCCCGCGTTGCTGTTTCGTGCGGCTTCGCAACACCATCGGTGAGCCAATTGGAACAGTGGGTTTGGCCTTTTTCGCTCGCACGGGAGGACTGGATCGCGGCTCGCTCTTATCCGAGATGCTGGTGTTAGTGCGCGACTCGCTCTTGTCTGAAATGCTGGTGTTGGCACTGGCACTGGCGGCGTCGCTTGCTTTGGCACTTCTTGACTTCGTATGAGCGATGCAATGCACCGATGCGAAGACGCTTTCCCTCGTTGTCTCGGTTTTGCGGCGCTTCTCGCTTCCAAGACGGCGTGGCAGGAAGCCTTCACTCTCCCTTTCGAGCGGGCATAGCACTGGAGAGGACGAGAGCGCGTTCTCCGATCCAAGCGAATTATCGAGAAAGCGAGTCCCGTCCACGGCGCGAAACGAGAATGACGGCGACGACAGCGCTTCTCTGGCTTCTGCATTCGCACCACCCGACGACAGGTGATATCCGCTGCCATCGTGCTCCATGTCGTACGCGACGAATTGCCCGCGCAGAAATGCGATGCGCTTGTAGAGCAGTGGGCACTGGTTCTTCAAGACGTGCAGGTGGACGCCAAACGAGCAGCCACCGGCGTGGATCACCACATCGGGCTCGCCGTAGAGACGAAAGCGCTCCTGCTGTTGCTTTTGATTGCTCCTGCTGTCCTCGCTACTACCTCCGAACGCGCTGCTGCTGCTGGTGCCACTGCCCGTGCTGCCGAACGAGCTGCGCTTCTTCCGCTTCTTCTCGTCCGCCCTTTTCTTCTTCTGTTGCTTCTGTTGCTTTTGTTGCTGTTGGTCACGGAGCCCGCTGGCGTTTCCCTGGGTTGAGCCTTGGCTGAGCTGCGACGCGGATTGCACAAATGCTGCCTCTTCCTGCGAAAGGCGGACCTTCACCACTGACCGCATCCGCGTGCGCTGCTGCTGTTGCTGCTGCTGTTGGTCCTGACTGCTCGCGGGTGTCCACCCCATGGCGGATAGAGAAGTCGCTGGTAGAGCGGATGCAGAGCAGATGGCAAGTCACGCACACACACGCGGACGCGCAGCGCAGGGAGACAGCACAGCAGAGACGCACACTCACCACAGCAGCGCTTCCGCACGCAACCCCATGCGCAGGAGCGCAGACAGAGCAGACGTTTGATGCTCGCCTCCAGTATCGCCAACTGCAACTTTTTCTCTCTTTGGTGTGCGGGATCTTTTCTAGCTCAAAACGAGAGCGCTCTATTTTCAAATCGAGAACTATTTACCGCGTCTGGTAAGAAGAATAGATAACAAAGAAAAGGCATTTCATCGATGTATGACATCATATTTTGTACAGAAGAAATGATATTTGTCGACACTTTCTGCAAAACTATTTGCCTGAATAGCCACATATTCTCTGTAAATATCTCAATATGTTCGCACAGCTATTTTTAAGTTCCAAGCGTGAGTGTTGGCCGCCCTTACGATGATGACACATGGCGACATGGGTACAAAAAGCAAAGGCAGCTTCAAATGATGGTCTGAAAACGCATCAGCGCTGATCTGTGGTGGCAAATGACAGCAGAAGAATCCCCAAGACGCATACACAGAAACAGTCGAAGGACTGAATTGTTTGTTTACATTGCGGTTTGCACGGTTATCATATGCCCATCGCTGGCTCACTTCACGGCTTGGACTTGACTGAACTTGACTGTGTAGACGACATACATGCCTGGATCACGCTGGGCAATGCCTTTTTGCCCTCTTGACCAATTTGATGAACACAACTCACCGATAGAACGTGGTGACCACGTGGGTGACTCCTTTACTCACTTTTGACATCATGCGCTCCCACCGCCCCTTGACATTCGATTTTGCTCGGAACGCTGGCGGGATCGCCGTCGAATGGTCGAAGCGCATCGTCACAGAAGAGCAAGTACCATTGCTTGATCTCTGCTCCGACGCCGCGCTTGGGCTGCTGGCACCACAATGACTGGCCGCAGGGGTGAATCCCGGGTGCGACCGCGCGTGCGCATTGCGGGTCGACGAAGGAGTCATCGTTGTTGCCGATCGAGCAGATGCAGGCGTTCTTGGCGGAGTCTCCAGGGTTTCATGCGATCTGTGCTTCAACTGAACTCGTAGCGTCTGGTTGACAGACGCTTGGGGTGGCGATCGCACTCGTCCAGTCGATTTCACGTTCGAGGCCGACCTCCTGGACGAAGCAGCAGGAGAACAGTTGGGGCTTCTGCATTTTCTTCCCTTGGAGTCTTTGCGCGGATGTTCTGTCACTGGATGCGCTGGCGGGGACAAAAGGCGGCAGCGAGTGCTCTGTAATGATGCATACGACCATAGAGTTAGCTAACAGGATCGTTTGCGATGGTAGTAAACACACACAAATTACATCATACGCACCCCATAGCAGCGCAGCGGGTACTGCATGTGGCGGCTCGGCGTCATGTTGACGACGCCGTTGTGGTTGAGCACTGGGATGCGGGGGTCAGTCGCCATTCGGTTGTATGTGTCGCTCAGGTCGTCGTCGCTTTGGTGGCTTCTGGGTAAATTCTGAAATGACGCTCATTCCAACCACTGGGACACATGGTCGGCCAGCTATGTTCGAGATGGTGTTTCCTCTGGATTTCTTTCTCGACCTACGCTTTCGATAGCAGCGAGTGAGTGAGTGACTCTGTATGCGTTATACCGCCGCCTGACACCAATAGAGCCGGGCAGGTTTTTACGATCGAGATGGACACACAGCTTGCCTGACCGTCCCGTAAGCATGCGCACAAGATTACGTTGGGCCAACTGAACCCAAGCGGATCAACACAAAACTGGCTACTTCAAGGGAATACGTTACTCGAAAAGAGTAACATGCTTAGTGCGTTACGTATTTCGCCAGTTGAGGAGGGCAGTCAGTGCACGGCAACTTGCCCGACAGTTCTGATTGCGCAAGAAACGGAAAGAATGGGAAAGCAATCAATCAGCGAGTTGCCACTTGTTCCTGCTCTCAGCGTTGGCTGACGGCTGTAGGTTGCACACTCTGACCTGTTGTGTTTCATCTCGTGCCTTAAAACCCACTTCAACTGAACTGTATATTAGGTTGTGTTTACAGCAGCAAGCGGTCGATAACGGTAAGGGCGATCGCGATACTCTTTTGGGTCTCAGATTGTGCTGACATGCAAGCAAGGAGGCGATGATCGCGAGCGTGGTTGCGAGATACTTGGCAGCAACAGATACGCAAGTGTCGACGTTATGGTGTCGCACAGTACTTTGTACTGTGACTTTGGATGGACGAACCCCAATCTGCGTAGGCAAGGTGCATTTGAAGAGACGAGGTTTTGATTTCTGTTGCGTCTGTGGTAGCCCGGTCTGTCAGGCTTGGGCGTCTTACCCTGAGGAGAAAGAACCCTCGGAGTGCACGAGATTTTTCATTGTGTTTATTTTTTTGCTACTGGATATCTGGGTATTCACCACCACGAGCAAAACGCCTAGACTGTCGACGAACAGCACGGGACGCTCAAGATTGGACTGTGCAATTGCAAAGAGAAAATAACATTTGAGACGCGCTTGCATGGAACATGTGCGTCAACATGGATCGCCCTTCCCCCACTTGTACCCTGGCTCTGTGGATCTGGGTCTCGCCATCTCAAATGCAATGGATTTACATCGTTACGTATCAGACGCCAGTAACCAGACAGGCTCTCTGACTCGCCAGCCGTCGCGCCAGCAAGGTGATGAACAAAGTATTTAACAGAAAAAGTGCCTTTTGTGCCAATTGCTCAATTTGTTGGTAAGCTGAAGCAACGTGAACAAAAAACATACGGTGACGTCACCACATTCTCCTCCTCGTAAAGACAGGTACAGGCAGCACACAAAACTTCAAAAGCTGTCTGGATAGTTATGCCATCAGTTCGTTAGGCTGGTGTACCATGGATATCGCTGTACGTGGTACCACAGGCGAAACCGACCAGAGGTTGCTTGCATCACAGGTGGTCAGTACTCTACTATTGCTAACAGGGTCGTAAGAATCTGAGACGTCCGCCACATAAACTCAAAACTCTTGATGATGGAAGGGCGTCAAATACGAGGTCATATTACAGAGTGTTGAGTAAGTACACGGAGGCGAATGCGCATGGTAGATAGGTCAGGTTTCCGACTCCCACGGATCACACCCGCGCACTTACCCACGTATTTGTATTCTCTTCCATACACGCAAACGGCAGTCTCGCGAACGCGACTGCAGCGTCCGAGAGAAGCGTCACCCCCGAGACGCGCAGCTCTGGTTGTTGAGCACGGCGCAGCGCCGCACTTGCGCGCGCATCTTGAATCTGCTTGAGCTTCGCGTCACGGTACGGCCACCGGATGCCGCGGCGCTTGCACGTTCGCTTAATAGTGATCACGGCGACACCCAAGAGCTTCGCCGCCTCTCGTTGCGGCAGATGGTAGTACGGCGCCATCTCCTCCGCGGTGAAGTTGAACACGATGCGGCTCTTGCGGGGCTTCTTGGTGCAGAGAATCGAGCGCACGACGTGCCTATTCGCGGCATACTGCTGCTTGGTTTTCAATCGCTGAGGACTCGCAGATGTCGGCGCGAAAAACTTGGACTGCGGCGAAGCAGGCGTCGGGGCGCATGAGAGGTCCACAAACTTCACGTCACTGTTCATCTTGGTGGAATGGGCGATAGTAAAGTAAGCGGCTTGGCTTGGTTGGATTCTCTGACTGAGCTTGGCAAGATGCTTGAGGTCGGAAGCAAAATCGGAAATGAACATCTCAGACCGGAAGGCGCCACCAGCTCAGCCCTCTCATGAAGGAAGTCTTTCGCTCGAATTCTACCTAGGAGGAGCCCAGATCGACGACGCTACAAAAATGATGCGGATGTGCTGCTGAGCTTGGATCGATGGCAGTATGCAGAGACAGCACACACACCACACACATGTCTATCGAGTGGGAAGAGTTAAATTTGTTTAGCCACCCCCATCACCTCGTAGCTCTTCGCCAGTCCCACATAATCGAAGTTGACTGCCTCAGATACGTAGAATCGCGTTCGTCTACTTGCGGGGACTTTGAAGATCGGTGGAATCGGTAAGGCGCACCTTGGGGGATTGACGACCACAAAATCGATTTGTACATACGGTGCGTACCACGACGTCGTCCATCCCCACCATGCGATCTGCTCAGAGTCCCTCAAGTGTTTTACTGTTGAACTACCAGAGAGGAAGGGGTGGCGTCGCCACTATTGATTCCTAATGGGGTCTGCTCTGTGCTTGTGTGGAGGTTTCATAGAGCCGTACACAATCGCAAACTGCCTGACACTTTGTATACATACGGATGCAAAACTAGTATGTAGTGCCGGAGCCAGATCAGGGTTCTTATCCTGGTATTGCATAGTACCAGCACTGGAACGGTTTGTTCGGCTTTGAGTTGAGGAAGTGATGACTGGCGCCGACCTTACTTAGCATTGGATTAAGCTTTTGCTATGTGTGCTGGCGAAGAGAAAGGAAAGGCAGCCATAACAGATTGGGAAAGTCTTAGCACGCCAACACATATTGTGACTTGCGGTCGCGGCTTTTTGAGCTCTTCAAACAACCTGGGGCGACATTGGCCATCACTCGCTTCAACTTGTTTGCACATGACAGCCAGATGGACACTCTTCGAGACAGATGTTTCTGCCTGCTTATGGATACAAATCGCACAAAAAGTCGGTTGTATTCGAGTTCATTCCGCCAGAATGTAACGGAAAAGTGCGTGGAGTGGATTTTTTCAGTTGTAATGTTTGAAGTTTGTATGGAACGAAACTCACCAAGCAACAAGTTCTAGATGAAATCACCCAGTTAAACAAAAGACTCATGTATCAAGTAAATACTTAGATAAAAGCGCCCCCAGTGAAGCAAAAGACGCGTGTATCAGTGAAAGGCGGGGCTTTGTGTGCTGAACCCAGGGCTCTTTCCTCTCTTCCTGGCTGGTTGGCACATCAGCGGTACTTTCACATTGCAGAACTGCAGCAACATTTCTACGAGGCGACGACCGATTTTTCTTCGTCAGACGCAGCTGCCTCAACTTTCCTCTATCCGAGAGAAGAATGGACGCATTTACAGTATCAGCCTGCATTGTTCTCCAAAGAGAACAATGCCATCACAAAAAACCGCATCTCTTTGTGCTGAACTTGTGAACCCAACCCACCTCGACCACCCGAATGCCCATCTCCCCAGCAACAATGATCTGAGCAACGATCAAACGGCGTGACTCTAAGATGGCGGCTTTTGCAGTTGCAGTTGCCGTTGCAGAGGATAAGAAGAGGCTGAGACCAGGGCTCACAAGCCTAGACCAATCCATCTGAAGAGATTGAGACAAGAGTCTACTGAGCTAATTTGCTTTGGTGCGAAGATCGTTAAAGTTTACATTAATTGTGTTGAGGAAGTTCCTCGTAGCTCGAACCGAATGGACTGGCAGGACCAAGTGATTGCGAGACACTGCCATACTTGGTACCGTCAGGCTTGTAAGGGTCCTTTTGGGATATAATAGTACGCATTCGTCTACGAGAGCCGGACTACAACAGAACAGAAAACACACGAGACGGCGCACGGTTGCACTCAATGTTGAAGCGCCCAGTTACATTCAGAGCAAGATTCGCGAAAATGAAAATTGTTACAATTGGAGTTCACATGAAGAGAGCGAGCGACCGCAGCATTCTCAAGTACTACAGACAGACATACACATTAGACGCATAGCGAGGACGATGATGACGATGATGACGATATGCACCTACTTCTGGCAGTCATAGGCGGTGGTATTTTAGCAGCGAGTTCCCGTCGTCGACATGGTCTTGACGGGATAGTTGGCCATGCAGTCGATCGGCAGTCTTGAGTATGCCCGCGCAGCTTCCGAGAGCATCATCATGGGCGTCATGGCGCACTTGGTGTCCAGAGCTGGCTGCTGCAGCTCGCTGCTGCAGCTTCTCGGCTTCTTGGCCTTGGCCTCTTGGATCTCCTTGAGCTTCTCGGCGCGGTACGGCCACTTGATGCCGCGGCGCTTGCAGTTGCGCTTGATGGTGATGACTGCAACGCCCAGGCGCTTGGCGGCCACTCGCTGCGGCAGGTGGTAGTACTTGGCCATCTCTTCCTCCGTGAAATCGAAGACGATGCGGCTCTTGCGGTCTTTGTCACTCTTGCTCTTGAAGTTGCTGCTGCTGCTGTTGTTGGACTTGAGGATGGAGCGCGCCACGCGGGGCGAGCCTTTGCGTTTCTTAGTCTGGACGCAAAGCGGACTCGTCGAGATGGTCGCGATCGCCACCGAGAGCGGCGGCAGCGGCAACGAGTGCGGACGAAGACGCTGGAACGGTATTGCGGCCGCTTGGCGCAGAGGCGGAGACAAGAACGCACTGGGCTGGGACGAGAGCGAATTCATGAGCGAGGAGATATTCATTGTGGGATGGATGGATGGACGTCGGGATTGTGTTCGTGTGATGGATAACTCTCTCTGTGTGT